>JAQGCC010001326.1:0-24606 GCA_034698905.1 Xestoiulus laeticollis | reverse complement strand
TTTTCTCGTTTGCCACAGTCGTCTGGTTTTCGTTCAACATGTTTTCCATTTTCGCGCAGTGTGAACGCAGCTTTAGCGTACCAATATGTCAAATCTGCTTTGTTTAAAAGATATAGGCCTATACTTACATGTAGTTAAAAATAAATGGATGCATACATGCATAACTATTTAAAATTTGCTTTAGCAAGCATAAATTGTTTCATAAACTGTTTAACTACTAGTATGTGTGATGTGCCAAAAACCAAATCAAAAAGGCCACTTACCCTATTATCTCTGGGCAAACCCAAGTGTATGAAAATCAATTGTGTTTTCATAGAAATATTCGAGACAGGAAGGGCATAAGCTAATAAAGTCACCAAACCAGAGGTCCTACCATAAGCAACCACTTGGAACATTTGTTGGAACATAGAACGAGGGACCAATCAAAATCTCTAAAAACAAGATGGCCGCCAAATGCCAACACAAAATATGGAATGTTTCATGACACAATATTTTGTAGCTGTTTTACAACATTTTCTAGATGCTCAGGTTCATCGTTGATGTAAATTCGAAATTTACTCAATTGTAATTGATTGTGGCAAATTACCAGTGCACAGAACAAGAACCGATTTTAAATGCACAAGAAGAAGACATTTCAACTTCAAGCCCACAATGACCACCTCCAGCTAGTTTTAAGTAGCCATGAATAATACAAACACCTTGGTCAATTTCCGGGTTTCATCATGAAAAATAAAAACACCATTTCATAAAGCATGAACTTCACTATCTTCCCCCTCGCATAAAGAGGCTTTATTTCTTGGGTTTCCGCAAGAGCAGGCCGATGAATATTTCATGTTTCGGACGTTGTCAGTTTTGTTGCAATTAGCATTGCTGCACCATTGTTGATTAACTGCTCCAGACTGCTTAATATTAATTCCTAATTAACTTTGCTGAGCTTCCACGAATTCGAACATAACAAAAGCCATTCCATTTCTGAAGAAAAATATGACGTAAGAGTTTAATATATTAATATGTTCCTAGTTTGGAATATAAACAGCAGGGCTCCCCTGTCTTATAATGTATTTGCAATAAATATTCAAAGCTATTGAAGATGGCTGTAACCTATATACAGCACGGAATGACATGTAATGGTGATGGGAGTTATGTTAAGAGTAAAATTCTTTATAAAATGTGCGAGTATGGGGAAGGGGTAATATTTTTGTGATCGAGAACCCATCTGTGTTTCTTCTGGACTGCTGAAAAGTACTCGTTGAAAATTTGGGAGCAATCAGGTTAGTGAATCAGTAGTTTTTGCCAAACAAACCAAACCACATACACACCTACATACTTTTCTTCTTTATACAGGGTGTTTTTGAACTCGTGGTACAAACTCAAACTGATGTTAGAGTGGACCTAGGTAATCATTTTTCGCCATAGAACCTAGGGCCCAAAGGTCACTATTAAAAAGTTGAATATAAGTAAAAAGTGTATGAGACTCCAGTTGGCACACAACAAGATCTTGTGCCCAGAATTGCGGTTGCTGCAGGCAATGTAAATGACATGCCATGTATCTTCTAAAGAGTGCATCAATTAAATATTCGATGATGTGAGGCTTGCATTATTTGTAACATTAGAGAGTTTGAGCATTTACGATAAAACATTCTAATAAACACGTAATTGTTGAAACATTCTGTGCCAAAATTAATTCCATGTAACGTTTTAAATGTAACCTTTGGACTCTAGGTTTTATGGTGTAAAGTACTTACCTTAGTTTACTCTAACACCAGTTTTAGTTTGTACCATGAGTTCAAAACACCCTGAATACATGTATATAAAATGTAGATTCTTCATGATAAGTCTACACAACATATCCGACCTTTACGAGTTCAAAGTTTCTCAGCTGAAAATGTTGAATCTGTTGTTTAACCTAAATATATAGTCTTTTACACTGCAAATGAAATCATCTTAAAACCTGTCCCCAAAACAAGGCGTTAATCTTTGGAAATTTTGATCAGCTTAAATTAAGATTCACTTTTGCATTTATTTTATACTGTCTGTCTTTTTATAAAATGCAACTAATTTTTCAGTTAAAAAAGTAATGAAATTAAGATACATCTTTGCATCTTGTTTTGTGGACATCTTAATGTAAGATGTTTTCATGTAAGATGTTATCACTATATAGTTTTAATTTTCATATCATAATGTTATACATAAGACAAACTTTTATTAAGAAATACTTTTCCTTTAAGAAACTTTTTTTGATTAGACGACACTTGTCATTGTTCGAAGATGGAAGAGTTTCATACCGTCCCATAAGATAGTGAGTTTTTGGTTCTCCAATCGATTTATTTGAGAAGGCAATTTCAATAGCACGCCTGGTTGCAGATGTCATATCGCCATAAAAGAACTCGAAATAATTCGACCATTAAAAGTAATGACGTGTAAAACCTCTCATTAACACTTGTACATTACACAAAACATCGAAAGGCGATTGTCCGTGTGGTTTTCCTGTAGAGCTGTCAGGCAAACCTATCAACGAGATCATTTATCAAGAAACAAAAGCGCATGCAATGACATGGTAGACATGGTACATTGCCTGTAATTATAGATGAGGACCGGAAATTATACTTTCATGAATGAAAAACAAAAAAAAAAGTTTGGTTTAGATGATGGGTCTACAAATGTCATTGCTAGAATAAGCGACTTAACCATGTGCTTTGAAAAAGGTGCAGCATTTTTATGTTGCCTATAACTACTAACGTCAAATCCAAGAGAAAGAAATAAAATTATATTGACAACAATCACCAGGAAACAATCCTGGTGAACAAGAATGAAAGGAAAATATACAAGAGAGCAATCAAGAATGAAGAACCGGGAATGGAAAAAGTATGAGGCACCATGTAAGAACATGCATGTGCTATACACGTAAAACATACGCTCGTATAACTACACCAACAAACAGACCTCTGAGCAATTTGCCGTACAAACTAGACGATCCTAATTTCAACAAGATCAATTAAGGAGAGTTCAATCAAAACAAACAGAAATAAGATTTCAATCAAAACAAACAGTAGCAGATTTCAATCAAAACAAACGGTAGCAGATTTCAACAGCAGCAAACGCAAGCTTGCGCAACAGTGCCATCAGGAATAGTATCAACCAAAGAAAAGAAATGTTTACAATGTAACTAAAATCAATGACAAAAACAATAAGCCTATAGGTTTAAAATTGTATAACAATCCGTCAGGATTCAAAGAGAACAACTGAGAAAGACAACATATATTAATAAAAATCACCAAGTGTTATTAACTAACGTATACGACTTTTAATACTAAATAGAACCATTGATAAAAATGCCATAAAGTTAGATAAAGGTATGTTAACAGCAGCACATAACAAACAAATTAACCCTCTGAAAAACCACCTCTAAACGTGATTTATATACAGGGTGGGCCAATAAAAAGTAAGCAGACTACATAAAAATCATAAAATGGTTATTTGTTAATGGAATTTAATGCAAATTTGTACAAATATTGTTGTTCTCTTTATTTTCGTGCTAACTCTGAACTCAAATTGAAATAGGGAATCTATTTGTATCTTATTCAAGTACACATATACAAATTTTCATTAAATTCCATTAACAAATAACCATTTTATGATTTTTATAAAATTCGCTTACTGTTTATTGACCCACCTTGTACAACACAAAGTCTCCAGTCGGTAATTGAGTATTTTGAACTAACAAGGTGGTCATCAAAGGTTTAGACGTTTAACTAGGTACCTATATACACGGAATTGCCAAAACTGAACTGGAGAGCTGCATTATAGTGCTAGTTTATTGTGTTGAAGCAATATTATTCTAATCAAAAGAAAACCAATCAAAAGTGATTTGTAGCAAAACCCTCTGAAACATCCAAAAATCATAAAAGATGAAGAACATGAAATAAGAACTAATTTTAACAACAAGCAAAGAAAAATAGACAACTGGGTTCATTACATTATAGCAGCCTTCATTAACAAGTACTAAGCCTGTTATCGAAATGCTTGTGTAAGAGCCTGAAAGAAGTAAATTTATCATCGTGAAAACGTGTCTCATAAGACGAAGTACCCGTTACAAGTACGTTAGCCCCCTTTAGCCAAATCTCTTTAAGCTCGTGCTTCCACCACATCTCAAGGAACCTGCACCCGAGTCATTAACAGAAATTTTCGTTTTTGAGAGTGGATTTTATTAACGAGGCAACATCTGTTCTGCTTTTGCTGCATACCAGAAGCCAGCATATGCACTTCAACCAAGAAAACGTGTTCGCGACGAACTTGTAGGAAGCCCATTTGTAATTATTGTTGTCGTTGCCGTATAATGGGGTATATATCTTAGATGAGATTTCCTTTTGTTTCCGCGCGCAAAAGCTTTGCAGTTATTACATTACATTTTTTATTGCTTTCTTCAGATCAAATTGATTTCGTTTCCACCTTCGTCTCTTGCTTTTCCAGCCCAAATTGACAAATTTCGAGGGAAGAAAAGCCCAGTGCAGGAACGCTGATGGAGCAGCCTTGTTCATTTGTTTGCTCGCTATTAGATCAAAGAATCACTTTTGGAGTCTTAGTGCTCTTAAAGCTCTTAAAGCGGACCATAAGGCGCAGACAATGAGTAAAAACATTCTTGGTTTCACAAATCAGTAACTGAACTTAACTATAACTACTTGTATCACTTAAATATTCCTATAAAAACAATAGGCACCTTCACGCGAGCGCTGTTAAGCACAAACCGGCTTTTGCTTAACAGTGCTCGCATGAAGGAGCCTAATGAAAGTTTTGAAGCTTTTTGATTACCATTGATGGTATAATGAAAAATTGAATACACTAATCATTGTAGCGAAACTTTGACATTTTCCTTTATGGTATATAAATAATACAAGTTTTTTTATCCTATCCTATCCTATTATATTAAAGTGTGTACGTTTATTTGTTCGTTTGTTCGCATCTTTGGATGTTGGTAAACGTTCTCGCCGGATGGCGACACTGCTGCTGGCAAATAAGAAAAATGTAAATTTTTTATGTATTTTTGAAAAAAATGAATCGCAGTTAAATGTACATGCATTGTTCAATTACAATGCCAATGTTATCTATAAGTAATTTAAATGTATTTTGCACGTACCAATGAATTAATCAAGCTACTGCAGGTTGAAGGTGTCACGTTATGAAAGTAAATGTTCATAAATTTATATGAGCATGTATTGCAATAATTGTTGCATGTTTAATGACATTTAAGCACAACTTTCCCACATCTCCAGACTATTAACATGGATAATTAAGCCCAGCCTAAGGGCACGTTAATTTAAAGGTAAACAGAAAAGAAACCTATAGTGTCATTTTCTCTTTACAACTCGTATACAAGAAATGAAATTAATGTTAATCAAAACTTGACAACATTTTTGAAAAAAATAAAACAATTATTGGCACAACTTCACAACCAAGTTTTCTAAAAAATTAATCGTCAGTGAAATATTGCTTATAACACCTGATTCTCACCAACGTTGATGTAGGTCAACTGAGGTCGATCAGGCAAAACTTTTGCGTGTTAATTCACACCTTAGAACTCAGTTAAACTGGTCACGTGACCATAGTATACAGGGCGCTCTGAAAGTTGAACACCATTTCAGTGTACATTTCAAGATGGAGGACAACATACACACTATAAAAGTAAAGTCACTTTGAAACGAGGTGCAGACGACAGAAAGATGTGATACACATCAAGTGAAGCAGACAACTTGATTGGATTCGCGCAACTCGATCAAGACTTGATCTATATCAGTGCACTTGATTTTGTCGGTGAGAATAGAGTGTTAGGCAGAAGAAGGAACCAATCATATCATTTTTGTTTAGATGAAGTGTGAACTCCAATTATTATCAAGATTGATTGATACACAAAATGTACCAGTCTTTAATGATACCCCTAGGGGAAAAACTGCAAGAATCGGTGCAAGTGGAGACAGATGAAACATTTTGCAATGGATATTAAAATAAGGTCCAAATTAGTCTTATTGAGCTTCAGCACATCCTGATGGCGTACAAAAGCCTTCGGTAAATTCTCTTTTGCTGCCATATGTGCATTATTATTACAACCCAGTCTTTAATATTTGCAGTTTATTTCGGCTTCAATTCAATTCAATTTCTTACCCTGCATTCAGCATGTAGTATGCCATGTGGCAGGGGGCAAAGTGCCAGAATTTTTCAATGGAAAGAGTATACGGTCGTGGCCGATTTTTGGGGAACTATCCCAGCATTCGCCTTTACGTACCTATATAGGCAATTAATGGAGGTTGTGGGAAACCACGAAAAGCCACAACCAGGATAGTCGACTGGGGTTCGAACCCGGGTCTCCCGAAATCACGGAGCTAAGCATAAAGCCACTAAGCCAACCTTAAGCCTTCATTATGCAGTTAATATTTTATTGTATTAAAAATTACTTACCTGTATCATATATAATTTTTTTTATAAGCTGCTAGATAATTATCAGTGCTGCAACATTTATTTCCTTTGTATATTTGTATTATCACCTGATGAGGGTTTAAATAACCGAAAAGTAAAGCAAATATTAAAGACTGGAAAATAATAATGGAAAGGTATGTCCCATTCCTAAAATATTCTTAAGCATTTGATGATAATATTTCTAGGTAAGCTACTAACGAGTTATAAAAAGTTACTTTTGAATAGATTTATTTGAAGTTGAATAATTTAACGTGTTTGTTACAATAGTCTTTTGAATTACATGTAAAACTTTGTTGTTTGTTTATATAAAATGCCAATCTGATTTTCATTTTTCAGAGTATCATTGATCCACTGGACATACCTATGCTTAATTAATATTATCTTCGAGGCATATTTCAACATTAGAAAATTACTCTTTTGCTGTAGGCATTGCAAATATGGCGTGAATATGGTAAAAAAAGCCACCATCAGGAGGCGAGTATATGCAAGCTCATTCCCACAAAAAATAAGCCGGACGAATTCAAGTTGGCAGCACAAAATTATGAACACATTCAAAATGGTAGTATTGCAATAGAAACACTCCGAGCTTGGCACAAATTCAGATTAATCGGTAGCGGAAATTTAATCCGCGAAAACAACTGTTTTACTCTGGGAATAGCAAGAGCAACATGGTTCATTATTTATTAACGCATGCCACGGAATTCAAAATTAGCTGCATGCTAAAACGCCAACCTCGTCGCTTTATTGATTCGGAAATTGATCAACAGCACAATGTGCAATACCAACAATCGCTTATCAGAAACTTAAAAAGAGATCCATCAATTGGGGTTGAACCCTGGCAATTTGAATAACAATGCAATTAGCGAGACAAATGGCAGGGATAACAAAATTGATGTAATGACGGGGATAGAACATAGTGTATGCTGTTAATGTATTGTGTTAGGTGTTGTAATAGTATAATATGATCCCGACATTAACAGTGCAATCTTTTGGTGTTAAATTAAGCACCTAACATGACCTCACATTTACAGGCAATTTATCGACGATATAATATAACGTACGTCAAATTTCACAGATTACTGAAAAATAAAATCCTGCTAAATATGATAACATCTGTTTGAAAAATAAACTGATAGTGATATGTTTATAGTTAAAAATAACACATTATCTCCGCCTTTGTAGGCGTAGCAAGTTTTCTAAACCAGGCACAACCAATAATAATTTTTCCATGCAAATTTAATTAAATCTAGGCACCTAATAACGTCATATACGAGCCCAAAACTTCTGTTAATTAATAAAAAAACCTATATAGTTGTATACAACTTTTTATTGAAAACCAAATTAAAGGGTAATGCAAATAATGCACGTGGAAGTACTTTAGTTTATAAATTTTATACTTTTTAAAAACATTTTGATATCAAATTTTTCAGATGAACTGAAATTCCATGCATGAACAACTGGTCTTTGTGATAAACGAGAATATGTCAAGGAAAATTCCTGCATGACTATAGTTAATTCAAGATTTGCTAAAAATATTCAGTTTTCAGATGACGAAACAGAATGAAACTTTGTGAACATTATTTACAATGTAGAAAACTTTGCATGTGAATGTATATCTCGTCTTATGTACTTTTGTTCCCCCACTTATAGACGTTTTGTGAAAATTAATTATGTTCTATTCTATATGTATTGAAGAAAATTCAATTACGCTTGTATATAATTAGTCCTCATAATTTATTCATTAAAAACAATTCCATATTAGTGTTTTTTTGCTGAAAATCCAAATATGTATTTGTTTTAGAAAATGTAATTATACATTATGTATTTTTCAAAGACTTACAAAGTATTGGCTAGGCTTCAGAAAAAAAATCGCATTCTGCAGTAGTATAATTTTTCAAATTAGCAACAGTTTCAAGTTAGCAAATGAAAAAGATAAAAAAGAATGTTTAAGAAACTGACAATTCTTTTGTCAATCTTAAATAACAATACGCAAATGCCATGTTCCAAGCTATTCCATGCTCTACGATGTCTGTACCCTTTTATAAAATTGACCTGTTGATATTATTGAAATGTTTGCCTGTGTCCATATTTGCATGCCAGCTATTTGTCCACTATCTCTATGCATCAACTGCATTTCTTCACATTGCAGCTAGAGCAATAGTGTACATAAATTACTACATACTGGTATTCTAAATGCAAGTTATTGGCCAAATGCAGCACGACCTGATCTCATTACATGGACAGAAATGCCTTCTTCAGTCATCATGCAACGATTCTGGGGTAAAAACCGGAAACGGATATTCGCTGTTTTTTTTTATTTTTTTGCTTCTGTCAAGTAGAAATGGCACACATTGCTAAGAACGCCTGTAGCGCTGCCCAGTAAATTACCAGCAATATATATTTTTTTGGAAAACTCGAAAAACTACAACAAATTTTAAAGTCGGCCACCATTTTCTACCAAATTCCTGGGAAAATGGCAGCAGCCATTTCCGGTGCTACCACGTCAACACGAAGCACGGTGCTCATCACGTATGGCCATACACGCTCGTAAGTCGTTAGATGGATGTCAAGAGAAATTGGATATTTCGGGGGTGGCATTCCCCCACCCCTTTTCGTTGCCATCCCATAACGCCATAAATGTATCTATGTTTCAGTTATGGGGCACTTTCGTTTTACGACATATCAATTCTTATGCATGCATTCATTTTACGTTATTTATGAGAAACGGAGCTCGCCTCGTTCTTTCCCTCGCAAATAAATACAAAATATTCGCTCTCTGTATGCAGAAAGCCCATTGGGTAAAAAAAAACATAATGAGAAATGCTGGCAGTCGAAATTCATGAATTTTGAATCGGGCTATTCCGTTCGCCTCTTTGTTTCGCACAGCGGCCATTTGCCCACCACGTAATGAGCAGACGTGAGGAAAAAGAAATTAAACATGAAGGAAAGAACCTATTGGTGAAAAACGTCTTTCAGTACAACAAGAACAAAAGTTCCTGGAATTTTTACTCGTTTTATTATAACGGCGCTTCTAAGCTTACTGCTACAAAAAAAAAAATACCAACTTCCGCCTCCATATATAACAAAATCAAATTTTAGGTAATGCTCTTAAATAGGTTTCATGGTGGATAAATGCCCATTTCCACATTGTGATTCTCCGGAAGTAAGAGTCATGATACATGACTTATGCCGGATTCACATCTAGGCGGATTTTATTCGCCTGGCGGAGGCGGACAGCTCCACGCATGCGCAGTGCATCGTTGAGATGCACGTGAAGCTTTTATGACTTAGGTGGCGGACAGGCGGAGAAAGTAGAAAAATATTCAACTTTTTTGCCTGTCCGCCACCTACGTCATAAAAATGTCACGTGCATCTTAGCTGCAGGCGTTTTTTTGAAATTTTTTTAGGAATTCTGCACAAAAGAGTAATGACATGTGCCTTAAACTCATGTGCTAAAATGTGCGCCAGCATTTTATCCGCCTAGATATGAATTGTGTGGCGGAGGCGGATGTTTTCTTCTCTGCCTCGCCATCATCCGGCATTAGGGATGCAGGTACAATTATAGAACCGACAAAGTTGGCTTAGTGGTTACGCTTTATTAGCTCCTTAAACTCGGGAGACCCAGGTTTGAACCCCTGTCGGCTATCCTGATTGTGGTTTTTCGTGATTTCCCACAACCTCTCTTAATCTCCCATATAGGCACATACATAGGCAGATGCCGAGATAGTGCCCCAAAAAGCGGCCACGACCGTATACTCTTCACCTTATAAATCTGGCACTTTGACCCTGCCACATGGCATGTTACATGCTGACTGCAGGGTAACGAATTGAATTGAACCCGTGTCGGCTATCCTGGTTGTGGTTTTCGTGGTTTCCAACGACCTCCCTCAATCGCCCATATAGGCTGATGCCGAGAAAGTTCCACCACAAAGCAGCCACAACTGTAAACTTATTTAAAAAAAATCTAAAATCAAGAACAATCTGGTATATTGACCCCTGCCACATGGCATGCTATATGCTGATTATGTAGGGTAATAAATTAAATTAAAATAAAAAAAATTAGTAGCTTATAAGAGAAGTCGTTTCTGGCTAAATCTTTGAAATCTTAGATTTAAAAGATTTACAACTAACCATGATTCTTTTAAAATTAATATTTAAAAAGTAAACCAGAAGTGCCAAAATAAAACATTGCTAACATATTCTATCAGATTGCAAAATATTATAGTCATAAAAAAGCAAATCGAATAGAGGCCCTACTTATTTGCAACTGTATTGGTTATTATATTGCCGACAATTCTTAACAGTGGATACTGTTTTTTTAAACAATAATTTTAAAAAATAATTTATCAAACAAAAAAAAAACTATTTTGTTTAATTCAAGAATTCATTGAAAACCGCAATTCCAGCTGATAATTCATGGTTGAAAAAGATTTGCCGATTATTTTAAAATTATTATAAGATATTGATGAGATCAATAAAAGTAAAAAGTGAGTTAACTGATTGCATCTTTTGCAAAAGAATAATGGAAACTTTTGAATCAAGTGACTCACTAATGCAGAAACATGGGTCCTAATATCTTAGTGAATATACAAACTGAAGATTTCCTTTTATTGATAACTGAAGATCTATCAATAAAGAAACCATGCTTTTCCTAAATTTTCTTGGTTTTATTGTTTAGCCTAGTATGCAAACAGCTGTAAAAATAGCATTAAGTATTCAGATGGGATTCTAATAAGTTTATGCTGAATGACAACTGCATTTGACAAGAAGACAAATTCAGCAGCTGCACAAAATATTGTCAAAATCTGGTCAGAAATGTTGCAAAAGAACCAATCCCTTCAATTACATCTGGCAGGTGCAATCTTAGATAAAATGAGATTTTCATGCATTTCAACTGGATCTTTTTCCCAACTTTATCATATTGGAAACCATCTGCAAGCCTGGTGCATTAGAAGTAAAGGCCTCAGGGAGGCCATTATTAAACAGAATAAAAATGAATTGCAACTCTTCCTTGTGGGGCCCCAGAGGTAATTGCTTTTCAATTGCACGAATCCTTGTGTGCTACAACCATGCATGTCTCGATTACGAGATACACAGAATGAACTATGTTTCTGGAGTAAGTATGAAATGGATAAAAGGCTGTTAATATAAAATGTGACCATGGAGGCGATATGCCCTGTAGCTTTGTTTGCAGATGCATAGAAATCTGAGTGTGCTGCAGAAGTGATCACAGATCAGAACAAGGAATAACCCGAGGAACGTATACGAAAAATGTAAACATATGCTCACACCTAACTAAACTAATAGTGGATAGCTCGTTTTTTTTCTCGTCACAGTAGTTTATACATAAGAAAGAAAAATGGAAATACAATTACAGAACTAAAAAATGCTATGACAATATACATGTAGCTATGAACTATAAATCAATGCACACAAGTAAGTAAAAAAGAATAACATTAACAACTCGCCAATATACCAACCAGAGGCTATACGTAAAGATTGTTACAAGGCCGCCAAAAAACCTTAACATCTATGCATTTGCACATAAATAAGAATTGAAAAAAAGAGGAAATTTCCTATTTTGCATCTGTGTAAATAGCATCAACCAATAGCAAGAAACTCATAAAGCAAATAAAAATAGAAACTCCCTATTTTGCAGCTGTATGCTCTCTAGCATGTTTACAGATTATTTTTCCATGGGCTTTACTGTATTAAGCAAACTAAATTGTATACATTTTTCGACTACTTTAATTCAAGCATACTTGAAGGGTATAAAGGGTACTTCGAAGTATATGAAAGTATAGTATAAACTATACTAAGTTGTCCAAAACCAGAGCACTTTGTATGCTTTGCCAAGTATACTTTCATTTTGACAATGGAAGTTTTAATTTGTTTAAATTTGTTTCACAAATAAGTTTATATATCTGGATTGACAACACATGAAATAGATGAGAAAATGGTTGACGAAAACTCAAAAACCGCGCTCTGAATTGAGCAGCCTTAAAACCTTTGGAGAAAATTCAGTTGATAGGAGTCAATACCCCAAGAAAACAGATACGGGTATTTAAATGTTGGCGACTTAATACTGGAGTCAAAAGGAGGCCTTAGGCCTGTACGAGGCTTAATGCCGTATTTTCACTACGCGTTTTTGCGACAGAAATCGGTGAGTGCGCACTCACCGATTTCATGCGCACTCACCGATTTCTGTTGCAAAAACGCGTAGTGAAAATACGGCATAATTCAAACCAAGCATGTAGACGTCCTTGAATCAGTTTATTTCCGGGTCTCGTTTTTGCATTACTCAAACGTTACTCTATTGTTACTCAACCCCGAAATCAGTTTCGATTGAAATTGCCAACTCAAGTCGTCAAATGGAGTGTTTCTATTGGTCGGACGCCATTTTTCTTTTTTGTCGTCACAGAATTAAGGGGATCTTTTCAGCCTCTTCTATTAATTACAGGATAAATTCGTCTGCTTTTCAACGACCGGCCAATCAAAACAGTGCATTTCACGACTCTGTGAGAGTGAATTGCGGCGCTTCATATCAAGGCTTCCACATTGTACGAGCCCCATGAAACCAACGTGTTTTTGTTCCTTCCAGACTTTTCAGGATTTCTTAAAGGGTGAGTACTCCTTGAGGCTGAGTGCTCCTTTCGACTCCATTTAGACGTCAGCATGTAATTAGCCTAAGGTAGCCCTTGTCGAAGTGAATGCACTGCAAAATGCATTTGAATGCACGTACATCAACTTCAAAGGCATTTTGCATGCATGCATTAACTTCATTTTGACTTCACCTGCAAACGTCTTCTGCCCTTGAATTTTAACTTAAATTATTCTATTCTATTTTTAAGAACATTTTATCTTCATATATTGATTTGCAAGATCGACTTTACAAGAATGCATTCAGTATGCCTAGCTGCTGCATACATTCTTTGCAGTTAATTATATATTCACACTTTCAGGCGTTTGCATACATTTACAGTCACTATAACGCTATTGAAAATGCATTCTGAAGTCAAAAAAGGTGAAGCTTACAGTCACTTTGCAGCAGCTTTTTTTTTTACTAGGGAGGCCATAGATGAGGTCAGGCACCCAAATATTTTACCCCAACAATCTTCCACAATGTCTGACACGCACAATCCAAAGATAGAAAGTTAGAGGAGGCAAGTTAGCAATAAGTCACATCAAGTTGACTGGCAATTAGGCACGCATATGATCTCTGTCGAGCTTCATCGGATGAGTGAAGTGCCTCATCATAGGATATTGTGGGGCTGCAATTACCAGCTCCTCATCCATCAAGGGCGCTTGTCAATCGCTCTTAGCTCATCTTCAATCTGCATGCTGGGTTCGACGTATTCTCCAATGTCGAGAGGCCCATTCAATCAACTTCCCAGGCAGTGAGAGCCCCAGGTTTCTTTTGCTAATCTAGCATTTTTCGAGGACTCATTCCTCCTCGTTCACCCACAGCAGTTTACACGGAATCTTCAAGTTTTATATAGTCGACGCTTGGTTAATTTTATCGGAAATCTAACAAGCTTGCAAACAGCTCTTCAAGATGGAAATTATGGGCCCATTCAGTGTAACGAGAACAGGCACCGCGCCAATTGGCTTTGGGGAGCCGCCGCCCAAAAGAGAGGAGCGAAAACGTTGTTCCAAAGCCCCTCCATTGAATCCTCACATATCCTGATTGCCGTCAGCCAACTGGAATCATTGAAAGATATGAATGCAAGCATCCCAAAGGAATGCCTACTTTATTGAAAACGAGGAGCTAATTTGGACAATTGCAATCAAAGGAACAAAATCTTCACTTTCAACTTGGGTCGCCCGCAGGCAGAACAAGATTGTGCCCTTTGGAAAGGGCAATGTTCTCATCAGAAATAAATACAATGGCAATGTCTTCTATAATTTGACCATCTTTGTTAAACTAAACTACTATCGGGCAAAGTTGTTTTATAACAAAATTCTAAGTACTGAGCTGCACTAATTAAACATGTATAGATACAGTGAAATTACCAACATACATAAAACAATCTAAAAACTTTAATGATAAGATATCATCCTCTGCAGGCCTTCATCAGGTGCTTTAAAGAGGCCCGAAACGTTATGCAACAGTAGCGAGATAAAGCTGCACGATTACACGAAATTAAACGAAATTTTAAACAAAAATTTGGTATACGAAATTTGATGCTACATACATTCATGCATTAGAAGTTAGGTCAGATGTGGCCAATGTACAGACCGTTGTCTGGATTCGATAGAAATCATAAAGAAATTGACTGACATAAATAGTTGTGATTTATTTACAATTACTCTGGGAAGTTTATTTTAAACTGGATTGAAGCAAATCCCAATCCAGGTTATGAGTCATTAGGGCCCTTCCATTCAGTCTAAATCACCTTGCATACTTATTCTCTCCCAAACCAAAACTCAGATAACCGTTAAAGGTTACAAACTTGTCTTTTAGCGAGTGGCGATGCGTCTTTTTGAACCCACGCATGCGTGTTTGCGGTTGATGACACATTAATCGTAAACGTATCATAATCGCTCGTGCAGCTTCATCTCTCTATTACTTATTTTTTATATTGGGAACTTTACAACCACTTAAAAATATAGTCAAATCACCAAACATGATCTTTAGATCAGTGTTCTATAGGGATAATTAAAAAGTGAGACAGAAACCAAATTTCTTCAATCAGACTATTGTTTGGTGTTTTGGCCATTTGTAAAAAAGCATGTTTTTTGATAGACAAACAAAAACCTGTCTTCTCATAACTATGGATTTGTCAGAGTACAGACAAAACTGATATAATTCGTGAATGTACGTACATTTATTAAGGTGGGTATACACCAAAGCAAACTTGGACAAGCATTAAACAAAAACACGGAAAATTTGAACAAACATTTGAGCAAACATTTTGCGTCTCCACCGGCCAGCCAACGTTATTATCAGTAAACATTTTGATGTTTGCTGTGTTTGTTCAAGTGCAGGTAAAGTTCAAAGGATAAATTGTTGCTGGATGTTTACTGTGGCAAAAAAAAAACGATATACATGTACGAATTTTCATTCCCACTCGCCTAATAAAATAAAATTAATTATTTCTATATCTTTGTCATTGCCATTTGATATTAATAATAATAATAATAATCATGAATTTTAACTCACCTTTGTAAACACTTTAATACACATGGGGTGATTTAAAGTACTTAATTAGCAGGACATATGTCACCCTTTTTTGCAGAAAAGGCGCCATAACCTGAATATTATTACTAAAGCTTTAATTAAAACTTAATAATAAACTTGCCCTTAATTTTTGCTTCATTAAGCTAGCTTTGTCAAATTATAAACTAGTGGTAGCTGTTTAACAAACGCCATTTTAATATATAGAAAGCCTTGGTAAGAGCGCTATAACCAAATATATAAATTTCTGACGTATTTCACTGAATGTTTTTATCGGTGTGGACACCATGTTTGTGCATGTTTGTTGCAAAAGTGCTTGTCAATGTTTATCGGAAATTGTTTGTCGAAAATTGTTTGTCAATGTTTGTCGAAAATTGTTTGTCAATGTTTGCCGACAAACACTTTTTTTGTTTTATTTGCTTTGGTGGATTCCCACTATTTAGGATGCAAATCACACTTGCGCTATTGCAATTCCGTCATTGAGGTTACTTCATGAACACATCTCAGGCTTTTCATGCGTTCACCACACACGCTATGTTATGTTTCTTCATGATTTTAGCATGCTGCAACATTTAACAACTATGCATTGCACCATTTTTGAACTATATAGGATGCAAGCCTCGCAAATCCAAAAGAGTTTGCATTCCAACAACTGCGAAGGGTAAACCCTCAAAAGCGGAAAAGTTAATTGAAGTGCAGGAGCGGCACGATGTTAAGGGCCCTTGATGCACGTCGTGAGAGCCCTTGTTCGGCTCTATAGGCTCATCGAAGTACCGTAAAACCAGCGATTCATTTTGTTGTCCAAAAATAAAACCGCATCTGTTCTAAAGCACCTAAGTTGCAAAGCCCTTGACAGAATGCAAAACGCAATGATTGCAAACGCGCACATTTTGCTCATATTTCTGGAAATCAGATGGAAGATTCCGCTATAATGGCAATGTTTCTAAATAAAGCACGTCTTCCAGCGCTTTCACAACATGATCAAGCTTCCGTCATAAAACACTTTACAACATTCCCAAATCACGTTCAAGCTGCCATGTGAAAGTGCAAGCCAACGTCATACGTGGTCTCAATATGACCAACTCGGAACTGCTTTCTGTAAAAATGGATTATACACACATCTGAACATATCCAAATATGCCATAACTTATATAGCCGTGTCAACAAATTTTCAGTAGGGTTTAAAACAAAAGCCATAACGATATATTCTCCAAGATGACACTATGGATATCACTATATTTTACATCGCATCCACCACCACGAGTTGAAAATTGATACAACAATGTATGCTTATAGAGAACATGGATGAATTGTTTATTGAAACAATACTGGGGATTCACTCTATATCTATAAAAAAAGAAAAGATGTATGTTTGATGTTATGTGACACTTTTTTTATGTCACAAAAACTTTTTCTCTACTCACCCTATTGGTCCCAAATTTTCCGCAAAGGGTTTCTCTCAGTCGAAAAACATAGGTAGAGGGTCAAACATCCTAAAATATTACCCCTTTCCCCAAAATTTGACCCCTTCCTCATGCTTTTTGTGTGCATACTCCATACAAGGATGTTGCTTTCGAGTGGGGGCGCTGTGATCGGAGTTACCGATACGTTAACTTTTATTGTCAATCTGGCTATAAAAAATATATAGCGATAGCTCATAGTCGTCACGATGTGTGTATGGTCATCTCTTTAGGCAAACCTCTAAATAACACTAACCCTCCAAATAGCAAAAAATTGCAAAAAGTTTTTGCCCATTGTTGTCAACCCTGATTTCTTATATTCAACAACCTTGAATTTCATCAACATCATTAAACAAATGATAATTGAGAGGGTTAAACAAATAAATGTTTGCAAACATTTTGGTTAGAATACGATGAAAGATGGAGTAATCTAACTCGACAACTACCATTTCATGAAACGCTAATCAACTCTGTAATTCATTATGAGAAACATTGTTGGGTCAAATTACTTAATTAAATTCCAAGAATGTCTGGCAATTAGTTTATAATTTCCATTTGCTTAGCAAGATTAGTCTAGGTACTTGTAATTTTTTTGTTACACGTAATGAGTCTGCTTGAATGCTATAAGTGAACCATAATCACCATGGTTACCTCAAATTAAGAAGCTTATGAAACCGGTAAATTTGTTGCGTAATTTCGGTTTTCAAACTATGTTTTAAAGATAATCATTTGTTCCAGATGATAAACAAGTCAATTTAACAATGCCAATTTCTCAATTTAAAAATCAAATAGATTTTATCAAACATGAAAATGGTTCTTAATCTGGTGTAGGATACTATCGAAACTTAAGACGTATATTGTTATGCAATATGATCCCGATATAATGCATATTAACAATTAATACGCTCCTATGAATATGAATTCCTAATAAATGCAAGATAAAATTTATCAGTGCACTTTTTTCTGTCTTGTAATAAATTTTTCCAATTTCAAAAAGTGAGCAATAAATATTATCAAAACTATAAAAAAAAACAATTATCGAAACCAAAACTACCTTTGTTTTAGTGTGGTGGGTAAATAAATAAACTAATTGTAATTATTTCAAAAACTTAAGTTAGCTATGTTTTACATGCAATAAACCCAACAAGGCTTACAATGTTGATGCCCTCGATTTCCCAGCCATGTAATTAAAACGCTATAGATCGCGAATATTAAGAGGTGTTTACAGTCTGTACAAGAGGTTTGAAACTACAATTGTATAGCAACATGAATTCTATTTGATGAAATATAATAGCAGTGATAAACAATACCCTATAATTTCAACACGCTTGCATCAGAAATAACCATCGATTAGTAGCCATTGAAAGCAAGGTTTAAATAGAGCTGCATAACACCATATGTTGAGATATAGATCCTCAGGGCTGATGTTAAATGAGAATAAGGGCAAAACAATGATGAAATGACAGACGAGAACATCTGCAAAAGGCAAACAAAAAGGTGATAGAACGAAATGAGTAAAAAAATGAGCGATAGCAAAAAAAAGGAAGGAATCGAAACAGGGTATTGAATTTTAAAATTCAAGGAAGGAAAGATTCACTGTAGCTAAAATAGTCATAGTGACCTTAGAAGAAAAACTGATTATGAAACCTGGTATGCTAATGAGATTGGCGAGACAAGCATAGAGGACCAAATGAAAATCCACAATCAATGGGAGTTTATTCTATTAGACTCAATGGAAAAGTTCATTAATAAGAAATTTTAATGCGACTAGTATGATACCCCACTATTATATAACATAAAAAGGGACTTGAGTTTCATTAGGATATCACATTCTAATACCCATAATCTCATTAGTATCAATGGCAGGTATTATACAATGAGCTTTCTCCCTTGATAAAAAACAGAAAATGAAGAAATGAAAATTGTCAGTCATTTAGGACACAAAAGCATAAGGGAAAGTTGTAGGTGCCAGTACCATACATGTATAACCCTCTGATGACCACCTTATTTTACAGCCTCTAGTGACTACCTGGGGTCAATGTGACCCCACTATTTAAATAGTAATTTTATTTAATGTTATATGCAAGTGTTGTTAAAAACTGTACATAAGTGAACTATTAACCATATAAAAACTTGTTTTCAATTGTATTTTTAATATTCATGTGTAAACAAATCACATTATGTTGGGTTGAAAAGCATCTTCATCGTGTACTGTTATATGTTCCTTACATCCTATAGAATGTCCCCAGGTTAGCTAGAATCTTTGGAGGGCAACCCAAACCCACCGCTAAAGCTTTAGATCTTGCCCCATTTTCAAAAGATTCAACAATTTGAACATGTGTAATTTTTGTACACATCCCTTGTCAAAATCGACAGTATAGTTAGTTTACTTTTATGAATACTAAGTTGTTCCAAAAAATACTAAATTGTATACTTCTTTCGACAACTGAAAATGAAGTTCCTAGTATATATACTTTACTGTAAAGTGTACTTAAAAGTATACGAAAGTGATCTATAAAATATACTAAGTTGTTCCAAAAAAGTGCATTAATTATTTAGGCCTACTTTACCAAGTATACCAGTCATTTTGACAAATAAGGATTTGCATTCTATAAAAATTTTAAAAAGCTCGGTAAAAATTGGGAAATGCTTAAAAACAATACATTAAATTTACTAGAAATATCACTAAGAGTCTTGTCTTAATCTTAATAGTCCAACAATTACACATGATATGAATACAAATGATAATGCCAGAAAAATTATGCTGCGACGGTAATGGAAAACAAGATAAGCTTGCTGAAATACATGAAATCTGGGTGTTGCAATTCATGATTTGCAATTCCAAATCATTTAATTATATCATATGGAATGCACCAATAAGTTATTGTGCATTATATGCAGGATAGATTAAATTAGAAGACAAGAAAGCGCTGGAAAACAGAAAGCAAAAGGAGTAATGAGGAAGAAAGAGGAAACGACAGAGGTAATGTTTCTGGGCATGCAAATTCAATGGCACTGATCTAAAAAGAGCTCTGGCTGCTTGGTATATCCATTGTCTCTTCTCCAAAACGACTTTATGAAGGCAATTAATAAGACAGAAAACTCATTTCTAACAAAGAGCTCATTATCTGCTCTTCATCATGGCAAAATGAATGGAATTGGATCCAAATAGCGCGGCTAATTAATTACAAATTGCCTAGGCATGGTATAACAGGCTGAACTTCCCGCTGACAACGGCCATCGAGCTCTCCGTGCCTAATTACCCATTCAGATACCTTGATGCAATTACCGTCGGCTGAAAACAGGCATAAACAAGAGGCTAAGTATAGAGGGGGGCGGGGGCCAATTAATCAGATTAGGAAAATAAGCCGGCGCAAGCGTTTCACGGCTTGTTGTCATGTTTACGACGTAATTACACGTCGCATGCGACAGCTATAGGCGAACCAAAAAATGGGACACTGCAGGTAGAAGTGTGCACTTTTGTCCTATAGAGTCCAGAACAAGGGACAAGTCGAGCCTAACGAATCCAAAATTGTGGGCTTTGTGGGATGTCCAAACCAGCATCGTGCATCTTTCATGGTAGGATTAACAAATATGGTCCCAAGATGTCATAATGCCATCGTGATTGGCCACTGTACATTGTATATATGCAAGTATGGTCACTATAGGTCACTATACAGAGAATTACAACGAAATACAAAAATGCAATTGCAGACATACACAACATACTAAGTAAGGGATGATTTATCCCAAGTAGCACACAATATTGGACCTTGATTGGCCGAATATTGGAGCAATATTGGTTAAATTTGCAAAAATTGGTCAATGAAACCTATATTGGACTGATAGTGGTCCACGCTTAATTGCTAGGGAATACTGGGCCAATATTGCGCTCTTAGTTTGCATTCAATAGCGGGCCTATATTGACCCAATTAATTTGCCATTTTTGCTTCAGTTACATATTGATAACATAAGAGGACCAATTTTGGGTCTAAATCTATTCAAATATAAGTCCATTTATTGTAATCTATATAATGTCAAAATCTTAACTTTGCAATATTATGCCAATATTGAAAAATGCGTTTTGTCTATAATTGGCCAATAATTATTATTAAACATTTTTTAAGAACAAAAATATCAATTTGACTTTGTTTCCTTCTCATGGATCCATTTTTAATTGTTCTCCTTGTAACTTTTCAGTATTTTAAATGTCAACCCTTTTATTGTCCCTAAACATTCATAGATGTGCATCATGTGGATAACTACATACATGTATGTATAATGTGTGGTTCTATTATGGAAACACTTCAGTGTCACAAGTAGAATTTGTTACAAAATCTAACCAGCTTTGTTATTATTTTAATCCGAATTGATAAGATAATTGTGCTAATTATTTTTTCTTTGTAAATGAAAGGTTTTGAAAAATTCGCCTTAAATCTAAATGGTTTCCTGACATGTACATACATATGTACTGTATATAGTGATTAGTTGTATTAAGTAGTATTAAGTAGTATTAAGTAGTATTAGTAGTTGAATGATTAGTAGTATCACTTTCAACAATTGTAAAAAGACCAAGTGCAGAGGTCAACATTTTAGCTTATTTTAATACGATCTTATAAGTTGCAGGATTGGATCTTATTAAATAAGATTGGCCATTAAATAGAATTGGCCAGGGTAAATTATCAGCATTCCGTTCTCTTCGGACCTGACTCGTATGAATTTATAATTAATTTTACCCCAATGGAATTGGTGAAATTCAAAATAAACTAAGCCTCAAATGATGCCACTATTCCTTCAATGTCCTTAAGCACATGCTTATTTTATTTTAGTGTTAATCCGACCCCTTGTGCCATTTCATCAGGAGCGGAAGGTGTTTCTCATAGTTTCCACAGGGTATTATCGCTTGTTGATGCACATTCATAGAGCAGGTTAATGGGCACGACAACAAGCCATTAACAGGCTATAACAATCTAAACCCTTCAAATGTGCATTACAGGAGTAATTGAGCTTCGAGTGATTTTGGAGCTGATGCTGAAGTTATCTTCCAATGGGTAATTAAGTCCAAGCAGTGAAGCATTCCATTATACCCTTCCTTTGAAATTGTCATCTGCTTCGGAGCAAGCAGAAATACGACATATCCAGTGCCCTTACACTTTTTTATGAACATAGCCACTTGAACAATATAATGTCCAAATACCATACATACGTCTATAAGGGAATGGAACAGATTAAGAGAACTGCATATCATGGGATATGTAGGCATGCCCCATCCTTCTGCCTTGACATTAAGCACCCCATATTGCAGGAAATGGTTTCAATAAAGATTTTCTTGTACCCAAATTGGTCAAAAACAAATCAAGCAACGTTATGTTGCATCATTTCTAATTCCTGAAAAATGGGAATCGGGATAAATCGCTGAATCGGCCGGAACACTCGTTGGATAAATCTAATGCCTTGATTTGCCAGTTCAGTAATTTTCGTAATATGGGTATCACAAAACATAGCCCGTATATTTACACTACACTGCATCGGAGTATAGTTGGATGATACGAAAGCATTACTGAAGACAGAGGGTATAGATGAAGGAAGGTATATCCCTATTTCTTGTAAAATGATATCTTAATATGGCATGGCGATTATGGAAGACGAGCAATGAATAAAACGAAATTTGCAGTAAAATTCAACATCCACATTTTGAAAATCTACTTTTGAAAATCATAACTTGAAAATCAGTTATAACAAATTCACAAAGTTTTCCATAAATACAGATTATAGAACATACGATTTTCTTTTTACACATAGTACCAATTGAAATGAACTTGAACTTTTCTAACTGTTTCCAGCCAGAAGAACAAGGAACTACTTTATAACACAATTTACAAAGTTTTACAAATGAACAGGTTTAACTCAACTTGGGATCACTCAAACTGTTATTAATACAGTTTTTTTCTTGTTATATTTCTGAATTTAAAAAACCCAACTTATTATCAGCAAAAGTTTTTAATAGGTTATTTCGAAATTAAAAATCTAACTTATGATCCGCATAAGTTTTTAATAGGTTAACGAATGTTTGTGTCATTACTGTAGCAGGACGAATACACAAAAACTTTTTTTTGGAGTTGGTAATGTGAACAGATGTTAATGTTCTTTATGTAAAATAATGTTAAAAGGTGAATCACTCATACAAGGATTACCTACATGTACAGTGTATTATCTTTTTATGACATATCCCTGATCAAAATAAATATACTGATATCAGTAAATGCTATAGTGATATTAGTATACACAAACTGATAACAGTTTGAATGGCTGTTTGACTGACACCAGTATAATATCATAATTTTGATATCAGTGCCCCAATTATCAGTACGTATATAACTGATTACTGATATCAGTATATTTATTTCGCCCAGGGATACCTCGACTTTCATGATGCATACTAACTGGCTATGTGAATCAAATGCACGTATGCTTAATTTCCAAAAAGTTTTAAGGAATCATTTTTTCCTGACTATTCCAGAAGTATTCAATTCCCTGAAGTATCATCTTCTCAGCAGTACAATTCATACAGGGTTGCCAGTTTTTTTATAGATTGGTCTTGCCTGACTTTTCCTGACTTTGCCTGAACATTACATCAACTTTTCTGCCTTTTCCTGACTTCTAAAAATATTTTTCCTGACCATATCTCAATTACTTGACAAAATATTAATTATTTTTAAAAATATACAAAAGCTAGCACAATTTTCGTTTCTAGTACAAATGTTCAATTTGTTCATCAAAAGACGCTTCTTCCAACTGAGACTTCTCAACAGCTACATTAGATTTAAGATTTTAAAAAAAAATAAAAATATTGTCAATTCTATAAAGCCATATTTTTTTTCTTCCTGACCAAATTGCTAATTTGCCTGACTTTTCTAGCAAAAAGGCTTTTTTTTCCTGACTTTGCCTGACATTATTTTTCTTACCTGACTTTTCCTGACTTTTCAGAAACTGGCAACCCTGTTCATAATACATGCTGTAGCTATAATTAAGTCAATTTTTAGAGGAGCCATATTTTGTTAATTGTCTGAAAAACACAAAGAAATCCACAGAAAAGAGTTGATCTCCAGATTGTTTTACCATTAAGGCACGAATCCAGTGTGTTTCCTGTCAAACAAGTGCGTTGATGAAGTCAGAATAATCAGTCTTTGCAAGCAGGACATACACAGCTATCATTCTGGTTCCGTTTCCGGCGTATTTCTACCTGATTGCCGCTTATCTCCAACTGCAAAACCCATTACAAGGCGATCTGTTGGAGAACACACTATAGGGACTTCTCGTCTTCTAACGACGTCTTCTGAAAATTGCTTACACTTTTAAAGTCGTAGTAGTTTTCCTTCTCATTTGTAGGTTTTAATTAAAAAAGAACTTTCTTAAGGTCATCAGATAAAGCGCCGTTTATTATGACGCAATCGTGACGTCAGTCAAGCCATTAGCGGCATAGTGCTAGCAGACGAAAAA
>JAQGCC010001325.1:0-24609 GCA_034698905.1 Xestoiulus laeticollis | reverse complement strand
TCATGTAGTAGCTACAAAAATACTGCATTTTTATCAATTTTTATTTTTGTATTATAACAAGTAGTTTTTTTTAAGTAGATTTTAAAATTTCCCCATAGCAAAACATGCAGTTTAGATTCCCCTTAAGTAGGCAATCACTGCTATATTAGGTGCTTGGCATGGTTGCCTTCCACAAGGTATAAACATGTATATGAATAGGCTTCGCAGTCCCTTAAGTAGGCAATCACTGCTATATTAGGTGCTTTGCGTGGTTGCCTTCCTCAAGGTTTAAACATGAATTTGAATAGGTTTGGCATCCCCTTAAGTAGGCAATCACTGCTATATTAGGTGCTTGGCGTGGTTGCCTTCTACAAAGTATAAACATGTATTTGAATAGGTTTGGCAGCCCCTTAAGTAGGCAATCACTGCTATATTAGGTGTTTGGCGTGGTTGCCTTCCAATAGCATTGAACAAGCATAGCTGCCCCGTAAGTAGGCAAACACTGCAAGCTTAGTTGCTTTTCCCAGGGACCATCAGGTCGTCATCAGTTCATGTGCTGCTTCAGGGGCAGTTCTAAGTCTGGCTTAGTAGAAAAAAAAACCTTTTGTCATATTCATAAAAACATCATCGACTTTTAGGCGACCTTCACCGTCCTATCGCTTCGTCTTCCAGAAGCGCCGCACAATAAAACTGACGTTTTCCAGTAAGCTAGGTAAAATGGGACACCATAATTTAGTCTGTTGCAGAAGACACTTTCCAGCAATTTACGTCTAGATAGGCTATCGTGTAGCGTGTCGCAATAATGTACCCCATTACTCCACTTTTTTTAAGGCCCATGCACGTAAACGCTAGACCCACACATCCACAAATATTTACAAATCAAGGCGTACAAAAGGCAGACTAGGATATGTTGCACTTGAGCTTAAACTTATTTGAAAATCATCCATGCACGAGCAAGGAAAAGAGTCACGTTGCTACAGTAACGAGTTGACAATTTTAAAACTAAAATTCGTTTTGTCTCGTGCCGAAAGTATATATATATAGAGACATTAAAGTCGGAATTCCCCAATCGTTTGCTGTGGTTTGCCAATGTCTGTCTGATGTTAAGCCAGTCGAGACCTTTAATGCAACCGGAAATTGCGGAAAGGGAAGTGGATGCTTTGGCAGATGAAGACTCGAGTTGTATTTGAGAATCAGATTTGTTAACAAGCAGCAGTAGTTGTTACATGAACGGGTCAAAGGTGAAAAATCTCCTTCGTTTGTTAGATATGTTATTGTGGTATCGCAGGCCAAAACCATGCAGTTGATAAGCATAGAACAGTAAGCGAATTCAAGGTGGTTTTATAAAAAAATATTAAAAAGGCCCTTAATGGAATTGCAACTTTCCTGCATACAAAATTCGTGCTTGAAACCGAGTGCTGCATTAACATCTGTGTTGCACGACATCTGACTGCATAATAGTTTCGATGTATGGTACTGTATAAAGTATACATGGTTGGGAAAGGGTTTTACAGACAGCGATCAAGCCATACCGAACCACTACCAAGACCTATGCAAAGAGGCCAAGGGCGAAAAGGCATTTCTGTCGAAAACCAATACTGTTTGAGCCAAAATCAACCAAAGATCTGGCCCGCGGTCACAAGCATCTGGAAGTCTATATGTGCTCCTAAAGCTTTGCACAAATCCTTCGCGATTTGTGAAAGTGCATTTTATTTTCTCGCAAACTATGCAGTGTCGACAACGAAAAAATAAAACTAAGCACTGAACAATCAAATCGAATCAAATGGACCTGTAGTCAAGATCACGAGTTCTATTTTGTCTTACAAAATATATACAAAAAAATCCTAAAGCATGTGGCTCTGTGTTTTGTCATAGTTGAAATTTAGAAGCTGAATGCCCTAACCGTTGCACCATATCCATTTGCACCACGGGTTCAGCGGCCATATCGCAACGGCGCTTCATTTGCATCACGTGTTCAGTGCAATATGGCCATATCGTAACAGCGCTTCATTTTGCGTCACGTGTTCAGTGGCCATATCGTAACAGCGCTTCATTTAAAGGCAACCAGCAGGTGGCATTCAGGATGCAACGTCGTCACCTTCATTTAAGGTTTGCAAAAATCTGTTTAGACCTATCTTTAAATTTGGCGAGGTCATGCATTTCATTCTATCCTATTAAGACGTTTTACTCTCGTCTAAGACAAAATACCGTGATAGGTGTTATCATGGGGTTGAAAATTATAAACTAACTGTCCCCAGTCATGGTCACAACGGCGCTGGTTAGAAAACAACATTGTTATCATCCTCTATAAATTCGGCGAGGTCGTGGATGTTATCTACTTGGCCTGCGCGTGGTCACATAAGCAGGAATGTGTGCGATTTTTATTTCACCTAAAACAAGATAGATTTCGTGACCAGAGCAATAGTTATAAGAAACAGTTTCGTTCCCTATAGGTGGCGACCTTCGTGGCAATCGTGGACGAATTGCCATACCATAAATTTAACTGACGTTTAGCACAAACCAACAAATAACATTTTTTCCCCTTGAAAATCAAAGAAAAACGTTTCGCACTCGGGCACAATATGAAGTCGGCATTCTGTAGATTATAAATCAGAAATTGACATAAAAACGCGCAAAACAAACAAAAAAATCCATTTCCGATTAAATCGTATATTATCGAAAATTTATAGCGCAATTACACAAGTTCGAAAAGAATATATACTGCATAGTTGGGCTCGCAAACAGCACGATCGCAATAAAACGGGTTAACTGGGTAAAAAATCAATAAATTCGTCTGACTGCGAATGGGATAAGCCGCCATTTTGGACACAAAAGGCTTATACGTGTCGAATATGATCTCACCCGTTTGGGGATTTCTCCTAATCGATTCTACCTTAAAGCTAACCTGATATCTGTAATGCGTCACATGCTGTAAACATTCAATAAATCAAACGCTTCGGGAATTAGCCGAAAACCTTCATTTTTAGGACATTTTCAAAGACCGTATATACATGTCGCTTGTGTGCAAAACAAAACACCTTAATGGATCGCTGCATTTGGAATAGTCAAATAGGACGATGTATTTTCATGCTATGCACGTCGTATACGACATGCAGCATCCCCTGGTGACTTACCAGAAAGAATGCATGCAGTTTGTCAGTTAGGCCATATCTTGTTTAATAAAACGAGAAATGTCATTGGCAGGCGCCAGACTAAAACATCAGTAGTGTACCATCATTTTGACAAACCGCAACTAACAGGTAAATCTGGATTTTTTGTGTGGACGCGAGACAGCACCTTTTTGTGCAAGCTTTTAAATCTACACTCTAAAAATAAGTGGTAAGGACAGGTTTCTTACCACTTTTCACAAATACGTATATATGAAATGGATAAAAGATACCTGTATACTCATGCTTCGGTGACACGTACGGTCTCGCGCTAACCAACATACATGCAGGCGCGATCTATGGCCAACGATAGGTTCTTTAATTTGATTCTAATATTTGTTATCATGGGGCCTAAAGAGTCTATTCACGCTTCTCTATCACAATTGACTGATCACAAATAGGGTAGACTACCCGGTAGAGAAACTTTATATTGTATAAGCATACATGTATATTAAAATTGTGAATATTGGTGCAAAAAATTTCATGTAAAATGTTAAAATTAAAGTAAAAATAAAAATGCTAAAAGTAAAAATTAATGTTTAAATTGAAATTCAAAAAGGTAAAATTAGTGTAAAAATTGAAATGTAGGGTGCCTACAGTATATAGTTAAAATTAATGTAAAAATTGAAATGTAAATAGTTTAAATTAGTGTAAAAATTGAAATGTAAAAAGTTGAAATTGCAAATGCCACATGACTGATAAAATGAAAACAGCTAGACAGACACACCAAGTCCACCAAGTTCATGCATGCACTCTGTACAGTATGAATTTCCAAATTGATATATCAAAATCTAATAAAAGCAAATCATTTCTGCTGAAACCATAACCCGGATGAAGCCATACATAACGCATCAGTTCATTTTTGGTCTGCATGATGGCTTCAAATACACCGCAATAATCTATTTTTGACATTAAAGTGCCAACCCGCAATATCCGGAGTTTTCCTGAACCAGAACATGGATTTTAATAGCCATGAATTCATCTATAGCATTAGAAATGCACTAAGTGCCCTTCTGGACATCAAGCACTAGTAATTGAAACGTTTGACTATCAACATCATCAATAGCTAAACTAGGGAATATGGCGAAAAGCTATAGCGTTGTATGAGTCCCTGTAGAATCATTGCATAGTGCCAACGCCAACCCTAATGGAAAATTGCATCAATCCCCATTGAGAATTCGGTGCATGCTCTCGTTAATGCGAAAAATTAAACGAATAACCCTTTACATGTGCAGCATTTAGCGACGAGACGAAGGATTTGCCATTTAACCTATATCTACCTACAGCAGTTTACCTTGATTTGAAAAAAGCGATAGGGACCAAAAAGATGATCTACGTATTCATTAGCATGCACTATATATATAGGGCAATTCAACATGCAAGATGATGTCATCAATCCACCCAGAGGAGCTCGATGACGTCAATCTTCAGCTTGAGCAAAGATATCCCCAGAAAAGCAAACGAGGCGTTAATGATTTTAATACGTACGGGTCAGTATACAATTTAAGGAACCCATCTAGAGGGATTAAATACGTATAAAACATGCATGCATATGTGTGTGAAACATATAAACATGCTATACAAATCCACATAAATTATAGAAAATATAGTCAATGGGAACAATACTACAATTACTGTGAAAATAATGTATATTCTATATTTAGGCCTAATGCCAAAATGGTGACGTTTTTAGTTAAACGTTCCCTATATAAACGTTTTTGTATAAGCATTAAGCCTTCACATTAACATTCAAATGATTATACTCCACATTAAACCCTAGAGTTCTACAAAGATTTGGGTTAGCAAAAAGATGTGCATGGTTAATTACGCGGATTAGTAATCCCCGCCAAAGACGGACAAGTTTGCATAGTTAGCACTGTAAAAATGAGGCTGAAACTCGTTAATTCAAGAGTGGCCAAAATGCCTATATGCTAAATTTAATATATACCATAGATCCATGTTTTAAACATGCCAGAAGCATCGTATATTTACAAGGCATCTATTTGGTTTAATTCGGTGCACTTGTACAGGGCTCAGGACCATTGTAAAGTCGGTCCTAATTTAAGTGACGACTTTCTAATTAGCGACTCACATTGCAGCAGAGAACGTTCAACCGACCGTAAGCTCATGCATAACGCAAAAATACTGCATATTAGGCCTACGGTAATTATTAATCCAAAATCCCAATTAGAGGAGATAATTAGGCGAAAAGAATTTTGAGACGCATAAAACGATTATTGTAAATCCTCCGCTAAATTTCGAAACCAGTTTTCATTATTATATTTGATTAAGGTGTTATATTATAACACTGAATGTTAATTCGTCTTCCATTTGTTTACATACACTGTACATGTACAGATATACAGGTACATAGCATAAAATGCGGGACCACGTCAAATTTAAAGAAGAGATTTTCGCAAACCGTAAATAAAAATGAAGAAAATGCATCCTGAATGGTGATTATATGAAGCGCCATTGCGATATGACCACTGAACACGTGATCTAAAAGAAGCGCCGTTACGATTTGGCTAAGTGCATTCACCTTCTAAATTTCAACCCCGTCAAAATAAAAACCAGGCATGCTTCCGTATAAATTTCTAACCGCTGAAATGACGTCACTAATGCATATGTACAAGCAAATAAGTTTGAACTATTTGTCCGATTATTTTTTCATCAAAGACGAGAATCGTGACCGGGCATGTGTAAAATCAAACATAATTTTCTATCTCTTTTAAATGATGTTCCTGTTTACTTCATCAACGACTGCGTGTAACAACAAGTAAAAACTAGTCTACATTTCAAAACAGTGAAAAGCAAAAGGACCTTTTCTAGTTTTTTCTTTCCAACCTGGCGTTATTATAGCAAGGGCGTTAATCCGCTTATTAAGTTAACGAAGCCCCGTGCAACCGGGCATAACTGCATTAAAAAGTAATTGTTAATTCATCGTAAGTACGCAATCAGTCTCCCAAAATGAGCCCCTGCATGCAAGGCTAAAATTAGCCCCAAAACGAAGAAAAGGCCGTTGGCAGCCATGCGTGGTGGAGAGGCGGTTGCCATGGCAACGGATGCTGTGCAGAATAGGAGCCCATTTGCACGCTGCAGAGGTCGTTTGAGCCGGCTCCTCATTGGTGGAGTCTAGGTCCTAGGCCCCTCCCACGCGTCATGCGGCATCCGAAGGAGGATTTCATTGACCTCCTTGGGCTGACCCCAAATCTCGTTTTCCCGTCCTGGATGCTGCGAGATGCTTGCCGAATGACGTCATCGCCCTCTGCCGGGCGGGGGCATTGGGTACAAGGCACCATCCCCCCAAGCACGTATAACTCAATGGCTCCAACGTTTTTAGTATAACAGTTGGTCGCGATCTCATTTCTAAGTATCGTTTGTAAGCCTGGGTGACCTCTGGAGCACCTTTGAAAAGTAACGTGTCCACGGACACCGAGACATAAGATTCCAAGCAACAAAAGCTCGCTGAGTGGCGTTGAGTCTCTAACGATGTTAAATAGGAAAAGAGGAAAAAATCGATATCAATGAGCTTAACCTAGTTTTGAATTTGGGCCGAAGTCATTTGACCAATGACCTTTTTTTGTCTCGACATGGATGAAAAAGGGAAAACATTATTGTACATAGGACCTCGCGCGTTCTCGTGCTGTGCGCCATCTGCCAGTGACAGCCTGCATTAGCATGGGGATTATAGAAGGCTTAATTTGGAGTGTTCTTTGATAAATATCTTGCACACATTAACCTCATTTTGGTTTAGCGCCCTCTGGTGGCGCATGAGCCGTTAGCATGAAAAGTGCAAGATCTCAAGGCAACCACGCAAAGCACCTAAGATTTCAGTGATTGCCTACTTAAGGGGCAGCAAAGCCTTTCAATACATGTTTATACCTTGTGGAACCTATATAGTCTCATTAGCATTCTATAATTTTATTATTCTAATAAAGTTTCATTATTCTAATGAAATTGTAGAATGCTAGTGAGAATAGGTTCCATGGAACCTATTTTATATATTCACAAGGTATAAATATGTACTGAATAGGCTTTGCTGCCCCTTAAGTAGGCAATCACTGCTATATCACTGCCAACAGTATTGAACAGGCAGGCATATAGCTGCCCCATAAGTACTGAAATTTCAATATCACTGGAATTTGATTTTATGGGACTATGATTTAATGAGTCTATTAAGAGATCCCATTCTAATCATACTCAATAAGATTTTCACCTGGGATCTACCAATTTTATGTTCAGTTTTCACTATAGGGTCTTGGTGAAAAATATCACTGTACGAGACCCACTGCTAAATTAGATTATTGTACATCCCATATTGTTATCCCAAATGAAAGTTAATAAGATTTTATGAGTCTGGTATGAGATCCTACTCTAATAAGAACACATAGGCTACTCAACAATAATTTTAAATTAGGAATGGGATGCTCCATAAATGCAGAAGTAATAGGGGTTCATACAATTAGGCTATCATATAAGTTTGCAACATAGACCCGGGGTTTATTTGAGATCCGAGGTTTCTTATTTTTATATTTCCTCAAAGTTGGTGTCGCTAAATTAATAATGACAAAAACGTAAACCATGCAGTCACAATTAAGCATCTACCGTAGCGATATTTTATTTGCCTGATATTTCAATAATAAGGGGAATCCCTTATGCACTACATGTGCGAAGCTACCCGAAAATGCGAGGCGCGTGCATGCAGGGAATTCCCCTAAAACCCGGGGTTTATTCGAAACCGGGGTTCATTTACGGTAGATTATTTATCAGAGGAATAAGGACACCTCGATCCAATTAGGAAGACTATATTAAGAACGGCATTAAGTTATCAAATACCATAAAATAACCTGGATTTCTTTAACGATGTTTTGATAAAATGGCATCACGCACAGCAGTTGCATGCTAGTCTTAATTGTTTGATCTGTTATAAGCAAGCATCAATTCTGACAGATGCACATGTCAATGTCGCCTCAATAATTGCATACATCCAGCAAAAATTGATCCAAAAAAGCGCTATAAAAAACCGGAAAACTGGCGGACCTCGCCGACACAAAGGCTTCATTTCGTTTTTGGTCATGACCATAATATTTGGTTTATGATAGAGTTTATGGTGAAATCTGGAAACAACGACATACCATCATCATATCATCGCTGTCCTCGCATCTTAAGGCCTATTTTGTGGCCAGTGTTTTGCATGCCGATCAGAACAAATTGCCTCGCGCATCTCGTATAAAGGACTATAGCAGCTTATTTTTGAATCTCGTCCATTTTATTAAGATTGAACGCACTTAATTTAATACGTTTGCCAGGTTTAGTTAAGCGCAGCCTATAGAGAAAACTTAATTCGAAAAGGCATCTTCACGCAATTAGGCGTCCGTCAAATTTACCGGTTTTAACGACACTGGCGACCTTAAGGCATGCACTTAAGGTTAGAAGTATAGATACATGTATATACCTTCTGAACTTGAGATTGCTATATAGATATATATATAGGTAATTAAATCTTGTCGTTTTCACGGATTTTTCGGCATCAATAATATCGGAATAGTTGTGAATCCCTCAAGGGGGAGCTCAGTCCTCGGGCTTATACTTGACAATATTGCTATTAGTCGGGAATCTGTGCTTCCACATATAAGAGACAGGAGATATGACGTCGAAACCATACGAATTATGACCACCAGCCATAAATAGTTTTACATCTTTATTCATTATGCGTCCTATATATCTTCCTCAAACTATGTTGAGACACTCACTACGTGCGTGTATTAGCATGTTTATCAGGACCAGGTTTTACAAAATCTTGAAGTCTATATACCGAGACAGAACACTCCAGAATTACTCCCAATACAACTTGCGATAAAATTTGCATCATAACTAATCCCTAGAATTGTAACAGGTCTTCCACGGAAACTTCCCTGACATATCTCCAGTATTTGAAACAAATTTCCTGACCAGTCTGATGGCCAAAAATTTAAAAACATGATAATATTTCTAAAACACAATTTTAATGTTCTGCAAATGAATACCGTGACTTCTTAGTAACACATCAAACTACATTTAAAACAACGTTTTCCATGTAATAAAATCCTCATAAAATATAGGGCCTACACCAAATTATGTTATAACAATGAGTTAAAAAGGGGACTTTTAAATATTTCTATTATACAGGGCTGGCTGAAGAGTATCAGCTCTTCACTTTTGTGATAATTAACACATGTGAAAACCAATGTAATTACCTGTGTTGAATTTGTCTAATGTTTTCCTAGCTATTCCAGGTCTAATAAAACTTCCCGACTATATATTCCAGAATTAGTAAAACTGCCTGCCAATATTTTAAGTATAGGCCTACAATTTCCTTGACTATTTACAGGTCTATGTAAACCCCTAGCATATAAAATTCCCTAACTATTCCATGTCTAGTAAAACTGCCTGCCTATATTCCAGGTATACAATTTCCTTGACCATTTCATGACTATCCAATTTCCCACACATTTCCAGGTCTGTGCAACCCTTATGAATGATCTTTTTATAAGCATCTTGCATAGCCATTACACTTGCATAATTAAGTTGACTTCTTGGCGAATAGAAGATACCCGAGACATTTCATGACTATGACGAGCAGAGGAAACAGTATACAGCTAGTTAGAGAAGGACATTCCCATTAAAGCTAGCACTTTAGGCAATCAGCAATTCGCGTGCTTTTATAAGCATAATGACATTAAAAACGACCGGAGATGCATACAAAACGCTTGCAAGGCGTTCGTATATATGTCGCAGTGCTAAAGCGTTAGAATCCGGAATCACGGTAAATAAAACCCACTTAGTCGCCGGATAAACCACCGACTGACCTCTTGTAAAGACGTAATCTAAACTACAAAAAAGCCCTTATCGTATTACGCATGAAGTGCAAGTATGATTGAAAGTCACTCCGTCATCCTCTCCAGCATTTCGCAGCATTAAACACATGGGCATTTCCCATTATTTAATTCCTAGATGAGGTGCTTCAATTACATGTGGCTGGAAAGGGTTGCATGGTACGTCATTCCATGATCCTAGATGAGTATGTTGTCTTCTTATTGCTATTTTAGAAGCGTTTTCAATTTTTTTGGATTTCTAGTGAACATAATAGGTTGTTCATCAGCGACAATAAGCCTATAACCAATGTGCCTAATGCAGCGTTAAGAGTTTAATCGACTAAAGGCAAAAATTTCCATTATTAGATCACAAATCGTGCATTTAAGATGGAAAAGACATGAAAAATGAAAGCCTTATTAATTGCCATTAACAGCTCTCCGTGTTTTTCGTTCAAATTCTTCGCACCGTCTCTATAATTAAATAACTTTTTTTTAGGGCGTTAATAAACGCGGCTTGCGGGCGCTAAAATCCTCAAAATATGCCTCCATTACCGTAACGCAATCTAATAACGAAAAACCGATAGGAAATCGATCGGAAATCCCAGAGACTAAAAAAAAATTGAGGGGAAAAGAAGAGACAAGCGCCCCCTGGAGACGGAGTTCGAAAAAACTGCATTCAGCAAACTGGCCACTGTCCAGTCGGATAGAGTTGTTGCTAAATTACTATCATTACGCCGAGGGAGCTATCAAAAATCAATCCCTTCCCTTGCCCCACTCAATGGGCATGTAACAAAGCCAATTATCAAACTGGTCCAAATCGGCCTCTGGACAAGGCCCATAAAAGTCTCCTATCTTAACAGTGTGCGTGCAAAAAACCTACCACGCGTAACTGAAAATCTGAGGCTGACCAACGGATTGGCTTTCAATGATTTACCAGCCCACGCCATCTTCGGGCCATACGCTCTGATGCCAATGCATTGGCATGGTCCGAGGACTATGGCGCTCCCTGCTCTCGCCTAAGCTTCTGATATCACATGCCTCCCTAAAGGCACTATGTTATCCAATGCCGAATTGGTCGAATGGCCCTAGGTGCCAATTATCCCTATACAGCAAACGAAGCTGGAATGATCTGAATTTCTGGATAGGTATGCATCTAACAAACTTGGAATCCTTGGCCGCATCTGGAAAATGAATAAATGAAGAGCTGCCCAATAGGTATAAGATTTAATGGCAATGCTATCAGGTATTTCATGGTTTCGAGAAACAAGGACGTTACATAAAGACCATCTACCAGGATACGAGGCATCTCCTTGTAATCTTGACAAGTGGAAAGATCAGGAAGTCGACAGAGCCATCAGGATGTAGACACTCAATAAATGAAGACAAGATATCCTCCCAGTAAGAATACTTACTACCTATACATTTTTAAAACAAAAATGTTGTCCTACTCGTGGACCTATATCAAGCATATCACCAACTCTGTAACATGTCCTACTCAAAACAATGCCCGTCTACACCGAGTTCCATAACCTTTCAAGGGAAATTAACACATAATTACATTATTTACTCAAACTACAAATTTACATGTATATTAATTGATTACCATAGAATCGAAGAATATGCAATCCAAATGCACATATGTCTTCAGGTATTTCCATACGAAGAATCAAACCACAAAATGGCATCCCTGCACCTAAACTAATCATGAGCTTACCATTATTTTGTCCACCTCCTGTATACATTTGCATGAAGATGTAGCAGAATGTTATTATTCTAAAAGATAAACTGCACCAGAAAGGCGAACAGAATAGCTAGCCAAGCATAGAAGACCGAGGGTCATAAAAATGGCTATTATACACGAGCAGCTTTTATCGACGTTTCACATTTCACTAAAAACAATGCAGTGGAAAAAGGCGTTTCTTAAATATTATATTTAACAAGCAATTCAAAAATACCATAAACGTAAGCCACGTTTACGGCATTTATAGGTATGTACAACGTATGCATGTTCGCATATAGAATGAATAAAAGGATTCACCTGTGCCGAGACTGAGCCTGGATAATTTTTTTTTCCAATGGCAAGTATCTCCGAATTACTAATGTAAAAGTCATGTAAGAATTTTATAAGGGCGTAATGCCATTCCCTTCCAGTAATAACTTCATCGAAAGATCTAGGTGGTGAAAAATAGCTCCTAGAAGACATGTAACAGAATAGATTAGAGCTCAACACGTTTTCCCCCACAGTGGGAAGATGCACTTTCAGAATGCTTTGTGCTAATGTACGTAGCCTGGTAGCAAATTGACTATTATGCAAAGGATCTGACTTTTTTTTCTCATGAATGACAAATGATTGAATGAATGCTCAATAACATCTAATGTTGAAATGCAGGTTTCGTATCATAAAGAAAATATATCTAGCTCCATGCTTTTGGTGCGAATTACATACAAACCCCATTATGGCACTTCAAGATACTGCATTAACTTGTGGAAACACCGTTTTGCAAATGTTTCCAGCATTATAGGTTATTAAGGTTATCGATATTTTTCGTTACTTTCATCCGGAGCACGAATGACAGGATTTCCTGATCAAACAATTTGTCTAGTTGAATTCTGCGAATGTCTGGGCCATTTGAATTAAACATTTTTTAACAATGGCGTTATTATGAGCCTCGGCATTGTCGGGAAGGCTACTGACAAGACATGGATGAGCCTACGAAATTAAAAAAATCGATCAATAGTTCGCAATTAAATTTCTCGTTACGAGGGTGAAGCGGGACAAAAGCAAAAGAGTTTTTAATTAACGGAAGCCGAGGACCTTATATTTCACACACTGCTTGCAACTCGGCGATTACGAGCTGGTAATTAATTTTCCAGTCAACCTTCTCTGCATGCAATTGAAAATGCTGCAAAACCAGTGAAATTTATGTTCTGCGACGTTACTGATGGAGAATCCCCAGATTCATCTCACTCACCACACACGGCAAGAATCTATTTGAAGATACAAGAGCATTGGCGTCATCTAGTGCACATATTACAAAACCGAAACTATTTAATCTAGCGTGATATGTACTACTAGTAGTGGATTGCGCAGCATCTGTAATTAACAAGGAATGCAAGCCGATAAACATTTATTAACACGATATCACGAGCTAAAATTCCTTTCTATATCAGCACAATCCTCTGATATAAACTTAGGAATCAAGTAGGCCTACTCTGAAGTTCTGTAATCTAGGCCTATATGGCGATTAAACAGAGCAGAGATTAAACGTGATTTCCACACATTTTTAAAAAATAGAAAGTGCCGGTGTTTATTTTTTTTAAAAAATGCCAAAAGTTTCAGGGTTTACTCAGAAATGGAATGTTCAACATCCCTGGCTTTTCCTGTTTAAAAAAAATTGTTATGACCATCCTAACGACTAAAAATTGAAAAATATAACAATATACCTTGCTCAGAATCCTGATGAATCTTTCCGATTCAAAACGCAATTTACAAATTGCACAAATTAATATTAAAACAGTTTTTTTTTATTCCTCACCATTATCTGAATTAACAATCACAACTAATTAACGTACGTTTTTAGTAATTGTCGAATATTCGAGCCATTAAATTAGTTACTTTTTCCTAACTTTGTGCAATTATCAATTACTTTTATCTGACTTTGTATAATAAATCACTTTTACCTGATTTTTCAATCAGAATGAATCACTTTGCCATGATTTTTCCAGATTAATAAATTTCCCAGATTATGGAGATCCCCCATTTTAAATATATAGTACGGAAAAATTTTAGATCTTCCAATTACCTCGAACCTCAACAATAGGAAGAATAATAAAGACATGAATTAGTGATAATGCAGCGTAGGTTATATACGAACTAAAATTAGACCTGCTCTCCCCATTGTTCAAAGAACAAACCAAAACATCTTAAAAGGTTAACGAACGACGTGTTCATCAAGCATAAGAATACTTGTAAGGAAATGAAAAAAAGTTACAAAAATCACCTCAAATGACCCAAATAATCATTCAACGAGTTATTTTTACTATTGTATTTTACTGCACATGTTCAAAACAACGAAGTGACACCCTACAAAGAGACAGTATACCCCTTCAAAGCAGGGTGTGCTTTCAATCGATTTTTAGACTGACAAAAACTGACGTCACCACAATGACTCATACAAATCTCAGGTCATTTTACATGACCTAGTATGGCGTAATTTATATGAAATCAAAAATCCTGCTGCTCTTGTATTTTTTAAGATTGGGCCAAGAGAGCATTTCACCTGTTGAAGAATTCAGATCGCATTTATACAAGAGTACAGCGAAAGATTTCGAAAGTGTCATTCGAGCCAGTAATCTTCTGACAAACTATTTTTCATTAACAGTTATAGCACTTATTAAAATTGGAAATTTAATATCCATTACCAAGCATGGATTGAATATCAGAAAAGTTGGTATAAAAACCAAGGTTGATATATGCCTACGTCAACGTAGTCAATAGATCGAGCTTCAAAGAATGAATTGAAACTAGGGAAACTGTTGCTAATAAATCTGTTGATATACGTAATGGAATTTCCGGATTCCGGGTAATATTCCGCAATATTTGAATAATGATAAAATGAGTTCTTACCGTAATACCCGGTGTCAACAATATCATCTGGTTGAAATCCACTGTTGATGGCCTGGTTGACTGATGTGGAACCATATCGCCTTGCATTCCCGTCCGTCAAAGTTACCTGAAACCGATTCATTTCTCGATGAATTCATACAGGTAGAAACACGATCCCTTTTGCGAATTAGTCGCCAACAGGTAGATAATTGTAGAAGAAATACGGCCACAAAAGATTAGTCGAAATAGGCTTAATCAGCGGCTATAAAACAAACTTAGGTCACACCCTCACTATGGCAGAACACTATTTCGAATTGCACCTAGTTTTAGCAATCCGAACGTCAAATATATATTAAATCAAAGTTGTCATCATTAACATTATAAATAATTGCGAAAGCGGTATTTTTGGTTTAAGGCCAGTGTCTCAAAGCTCAATGAACAAAATAATTAATTTTATTTTGTATTAAAGCGCTCAAATTGTGTTTTACAGAAACTAAATTTAACCACGCAGCGGCCAATGAGGGACTAGGCTAACGTAGCTTTCGAGTTAAAATGGCGTTCTGCTTATACCATGGATTTTACTTGTATAGTAGCGCCATCTAGCATTCCATTCTGTGCATTCGAATTTTAAACAAGTGGCGGGATTCTAATCAGAAATACAATTTTTGGATAATTTTTAACTACTAAAATCCGTGAGTTTAGTTTCAAATAAATCTTAAAATGCTCGTCCTGTTGTTTTAGTTGTTACAGAATATTATCTGCATGTGAGAACGCAGAATCAGATGAACTTTACCAAATACAAAGTTAATGTATTTTAGCCATCTTATTTAGTTTTCTTTAACCCTTGGATTTTTCAAAAATAATGGAATGGGTGCATTGCAACTGCTGCTACAGGCAGCCTTCTGAAGATAAGAAATTTTACCTAACAAATTGCGGCCATTTATTTTGTGAAGATTGTGTTGTCCAAGGTATGTGTTGCCCTGGGTTCTAATAAGTTGAACATAAAGAAAACTCCGCATGTCTAATTTAGCCTAAATTAAATTAACTAGCTATATAACATGACAAAACCTAGGACTACGTTGTCTTTTAATACTTGCAACGGGTTGCGCATAACTTGCATTAGTTATTCTAGTCAAAACAACCTAAACCCAGGGTTAGTGACTCGTTAGTTGCACATGTTTCTCTTAAATTTAACTGTCAGTTGAAAGGGTTTTCAATGAGCTATAAAAATGGGAACTATTGCAGCATATGGTGTACATCTTTTAATCTGCAAAAAATTTCAAATTTAGACAAAGAACCGTGTAAAGTCTGTGGCCAAATATGTATGGTATTGCTTCTAAAAGCTCCGGTAAATCACCTTATATGCAATATTTAAATGGTTATTATGTAAAATGCGTCACTGCTCCCAAGTGTCTTGGTCACTTGCTTTATGTTTAACTCACGTGAAAAGTAGGCCTACATGTACTACAAGACACTCAATTTCTGTATGACGTATCTTTACATAACGTCCATTATGTTCCGATTTATTGAAGCCCATTAATTACTAAGTAGTATTTAAGTGACTAAATCATTATTAATTCTAGCTGAAGCCAGAAGTTTCTATCTATTTCTCAGAACCGCACGAAATGCTTCAAAAGTATTTCAAGGAGTTCACCAAAGTATGCTATAGATGAATTATATTGACTGTCATTGTAAAACATACATATTCATTATATAATTTCTGCTGACCGTATAAACAGAATATTCATAAATTTATTAAAATCGCTGTTAAAATATTTGTACTTTACATTTTATTAGATAATGGAATTCCAAAAAGGTCACGAAAAGAAGCAGATAACAGGTTTTAAAAGCACGGTCAGTATAAATGGAAATAAGTTTCAAAGCTTTATCTTCATGCCCCAAAAAAAATAATTTTTTCATAGATTTGCAGTTTGAATGACAAACTTCAGAATACATTAAAAAGGATTGGAGAGCTGGAAAAGTGAGTTTTATAAAGCATTAAGAAAAGTCTCAATTATATGGAATTATTTCCGAAGTATAAAACCAAAATAATCATTAGCTGGAAACTAATTTGATTGAGCAAAATGTAAAATCAATTATAATAAATTGAAACTGATTGCAAAGCAATTAGAATATTGGTTGAATTTAAGGTACATGCATCTCAATAGATGCAATTAGTGTTAGTGTAATCGGATCTGGAAATGCTGATTAGATCCCTGTTGAACTGTTTCTGTCAATAATTCAAAATCGATAAGAGGCACTGAAATTTTTAGAAAGGATACAGACTTCCAAATACAATCCCTAACTTAAAACAATGATGAAATGGGCCGATTCCCATTCACGTGTATTTGTACTCGTATTTTGTAGCGAAAACGAAAACCTGAAGCAAGAAAACGCCCATTTGCGAGAGACCCTGAACAACAGTCCCTTTCGAGGAGTTAATCCCATGCAAGGGGAAGGGGTCGTTCCCTCTTCACGTCTTCCATCCATCCGAATGCCCACATGTTCCTCAGCTTCCACAAGTTCAATCACCGAGAGCCCATTGGTGGAAACCCCCACCAGAAGTGATGGCCAACAGCAGCAGCAGCAGAGGAGAACATCAGTCACAACGACCCCAATGACATCGAAACGCTTAAGCATTCATACTCCTCAGAGAGAGGTGCTCCTCTCAGGTAAGGGACCTGCAATGCTTCGCTGCAACGACTCCCATTGTTTGTTTAGGTGAAATTTGCATACGTTGCACGCTTCAGCGAGCTCAAAATCTCTAAAACTCCACAGGGAATGGTTCTGGATCCATGTTCAGCCGACGCAGTCATGAGAGTCAAGCGCTCAAAATGTTATCTCAATCTCCAGCCTTCTCCTCATCCGTTTCCAATAAAAGGTCGTTAATTAACAAGGGAGGAAAAGAGAAAGAGAACAGAAAACGCTCCGATTACTCTCGCCTTCAATTTGAATGCATTATAATAGAGTTGGTTGGTTTTTCCAGGCACGCCTCTGATGCAGGGCAGAACTCAAGCACGCCGTCTTCTAGGCCACAGATGACGAGGTAAAAACCTACGTGAACAAATAAATGAACAGATTTAGATTCATCATAGGTATATATGGAACTTCCTGGGGCACGACGTAAGGAATATGTACAGGTCATGCTGGTTCTGATGACATCTTGGACTGGTATCAATAACTGGTTATGTACGGTGAGCGGGACATTTCCTCATGCACAGTGAAAAGTCCGCGTATACCCAAATCTTTTTCAATACATACCCAATTTGGGTTAGATGTGAGGAATTTTCCATGGGCCAATATTTCTAGATTCACAAAATATATTTGTGCAAACATTTCCTAGTTCTGGACTTCTGGTTGGATGAAGTTAGACGTGAGGAATTTTCCTTTACCCAATATTCCTAAAGATTCGGTTATATCAGGTGACTGGAGATTTCCGCACAGTTCGAACTCCGCACATCCAAATATATCGCAATATAGCCTACATGCTCAATTTGGGTTTGGTTAGGTCAGGTAATATAGGTAAATCCGTGACCGGAAATTTCTGCACACGCAAATATTTCATAATATATGCCCAATTTAGGTTAGATGTTTCATGAGGTTCCAGGATAATTCCGCACAAAGAAACCTCCGTACACCTAAACAAACTTAACCTAACAGAAATATTGCAAATTGACCAGATATTTCCAAATAATTGAGTATACACGTTTTGCTTGTGCGGAGTTATCCGGTTACACATGCCATGTTAGATAACAATGACAATTGTATCAGATTTTTTTGTAACATATGCCTGAATACGGTGAAACTGAGCGCGAGCGTAGTACCATCATATTTAAATTTAATTTTAATTAGAAACCCACCTATGTCAGTACCTGGTAGGATACAACGTCCCAGTCATCATCTAGTAAACGCCACGCCTTTAAGAAGTTATAATCGACGTAATGTTCTCAGCGGGAATGGTCAGTGTAAAACCATTTTCAGACACCAAACATAATGGTGTAAATAATAAGTGATCCTTCACATAACAGGTACACCAGATTCCACTGATCAACTTTCACCACTGAGACGACCTATCAGTCTTAAGGTAATTTTGATCAAGTTATACAGTCACAACTTACATGTTCATTGTATACTGCTTGCTTAAAAGAGTTCCTACCTTTTCCACACAAAAAATCATTTTTTGGGGTCGATCCCCATGTTTTCTATCAATAGGCTGACTATCCATCATTAAGAAGCGAATTGAAGAATTATCTCACAGCAAAGTACATAATTTTTTTTTATCAAAATCCCCTCCTTTTGATACAAATACAGATTGACCCGCAAACCCAGATGTTGACGTTCAGACTCAAAAATATTAATTTAATTCTCGTAATTATTCTTTCAGATCTAATTTACCGACACCGTCATGGCGGCATTAAGCTTAATTGAGATTTATAGCTAGACAGCTGATTATGGCGCGTTTTATGAGCCTACCATTAATTAACTAGTTAGTTGCGTTCATTTCACATCTCCATTAGCGAGAAGTTCATTTTGGTTTCAATTCCGTTGTGGTAAATAAAAATGTTGGCAAAAATTAAGACTTGTATAGGGACCTTACATAAATGATGTCGCCATTCATGTAATTGTAGTTCACAGTGGTGTGGTCTTACCAAAAATCAAGGGTTAGAGTCTTAAAAGTGTGTCTTTCGACTAAGACTAAGACCTACCCACTGTGGTAATAGTGGGATTGAGGAGGTTTCCTTTAATTTTGACGACATTGGCAGCCCTGGTTTTTTTTTGCCAATGCGCATGCGTGGGGACGACGTTAATGGGGTTGTGGTTGAGGGGAGACGACAATTTCATTAGTTTAACATGATACCACAACTTCTTTAAGGAACATAACGACTTTTACTGCGCATAACTTATTGGTGCGCATGCGTCTTAGTGTGGTTAACGTTCCCGTTAAGACCTGCACAATCCCTCTAATGTTAGACGTGTAGTTGTCAAATGTCATGGAATATTTTCGGGCCTAGTTCTTTCATGTTTTTAAAGTTCGTTGCCCACGAAAATTGATGTTCAATCGATAATTTATTGGTCGGTCATTAAATGTACAAATATATGTTATTACGTTTTGAGCATAACTTGCATTAGAACATGTAAATAATATGCCACCAGAATTGACAAAACGACGCTGTTTAACCGATCAAAGCTCAAGCGACAGTTTATGAGATTATTTTATGGTCAATGAATAGAAAATAAATATTCGGTTCAAGCTTATCGACCACCCATAAAATTTGTACTAGGATTGAGATTTGGTTTTTTGTTAAATATAGAGTTGTAAAAGGCCAAATTCATGTTTCGTGCCATACTCATTGGCTTTTAACTTTAATACATGTACCCGGAAACCTGATCCAGAACCATTCAGCCTGATTTCTTAACCACAGAGCGGTCAACATTTCAACAAGAACACGTATTATACCCACTCAGTTTTATACTAACTGAAGGTTAGAACGATGAAATCGTGACTTTTTAAACAGAAGGTTAATTAAATTCAAAACGTATTCTTTACATCCAACGACGTGATTTTTAGTTGCTATATATTACAGGAGGTAGGACGGTCAAATTGCCTTATGCATACCAAATTAGTATTATAAGTCGTGTTTGTTTTTAAACTGTGTGGAAAATCGTGACTGAAAATCACAAAATTTGATTCTGGCGTATTGATGCATTACTCGTATACTATAACTTGTGAAAATTGATGAAGATGAATATGTCTAAAAAGCTAATGTTACTGACAGCCATATATCTCCTTATATAAAAGCAAATATAAAACCAAGTATATTTTTCATTAATTATCGTTGTAAATTATGTTGTTTGTATTGGTTGACCACGTTTTATATATAATGGTGTTAACATTAACCTTCAAATTTTCCAATTTGAAGTTTGTAATGTACACTGCATATACAGTGTAGTTGTGAAAATCTGGAGAACAACTGTCTACAAAAAATACATGTATAATTTTCCTTCAGAAATAAAATTTTCAACTTTCCTAACTTTACCAGTTTTATAAAAAAAAAATTCACCTGACCATTTTGATGACTGAAAATTTAAAAAAACATTACAACTTTTCTCGTTGTTTTACAAATGACCACATTTGCTTCATTTCGGCATGACAAACTACCAGGTTTGACATGTCCTGGAGATTTGTGTACATGCAAAACGGTCACATTTCATATTCCTGCCATTATGTTCTAGGCGACCTTGAAATTTGTCATTGATGTTTTTCGGACGATTTTGGAACTACTGCGCAGAAGACTGGGCAAAAGTCTTATAGGATAAAAACATAGTGCTATCAGCGATTAAAGAATCACTTCATTCTAGAATGATTCCTAAAGACAAACCTGCGATTTGCGATGCACCCGCACATACGTGTAGTATAGCGGCGCATCAAAGAATAGAGCATCACATGACTCTAGCATGAATCCAGGACAAAAACATGTTTGTCTTTTATAGAATCATTTTTGATTTTAATGAGTTCTGAATGGTATCGAAAACAAAATGTTCGGTTGCAATTCATTGATTCTAGAATCATTTCAGAATCATCCCAGATTCATTCTAGAATGAAGCGATTCTTTAATCGCTGATAGCACTATGTTTTTACTCTTAGTGTAGTAGCACGATTTGTGTCAATTTTTTTGCCCATTCCTTCCTTATAATGCAAGAATGAAGAAAAAACATCAAGTGTGGACCAGGACTTAAAATTGTGTTTTTCCTATCTTAATTACATGTATACCTAATTATTTAATTAAGCTTTTTATTAGGATTTCATCATCTCATCATATATGCAATAATGCATTACTATAAATCATATTTTTTAGAATAAACTTAATAAATAAATAGTACATTTTGGAAGAGTACCTGCACTGCATTTCCATTTAAATTTGACATTTTTAATGTTTATGAAAAGTACCACCCACACAAGAGATTACCCTGGGTTTAAACTTTCCCGTTTAGTGAATTAAGAAGATAAAATATGCGAAGCTTCTCGTTAAATTATCGCCTTTTATAAGTGCAATCAAATCGAGGGATTGCATGCATTGGCATTGTTCAAAACGCTGTAATTAAGAACTTAAGTGCATTTTTCATCTTCGAAAGTGGTTTTATAGCTGGCAAGATGATTATTGATGCAATAATCGTTCCTAACATCGTGTTTTTAAGCCCCATTCATCATCGACATTCAAGTGATTGAAGTGCATCAGGATAAATATATTTATAAAGAACAAAGAACTAAGTTATAAGCGCACAAAAAAAAAAAAAAAAGAAACCTGCATGGGTCGATGCAAGGACCTTTAAAAAAAACAGAAATTACTTAAAAACAAGGGCGTTTCAATATGTTTCACAGCATGCCATCCTAGAAAAAAAATCCCCATCGTCGTATTTATTATTCTTATTACATTCTTCCTTCGTTTCCAAGGATATACAATTTCAGCATGGCCTGGTAAGGTCTTCGAAGATCCTTGCCGATTTGGGTATCATTTCAAATGGAATTTTGTGAATGATAATGAAATTCAGAAGAGCGATCAAACATGCCTGTATATCTAACTGATATATCCAAAAACATTCACATCTTGGCTGCATTCCTGGCAAATTTAATCATTCGTATTCTTGATTTTTTGTGTGTGTACACGTGCATTCCAAGGTGAAACATCCTTTATTTGTAGGCTTGCAAGCTAGGGCCCCTCTGTTTTGCATAATTTTCAAAATTGCTTGCTGTAAAACTCTGTCGAACACCAATAAGAAAAAAATAAATAAATGGTAGAAAAACTAAGGTTAGTCCATGAAAGACGTCAAGCAAAAATGGAAGATATCAGTTTTGAATTTCGTGTTTTCAGTTAACTTGGAAAATATACTTAGATGAAAGCATAAATTATCATTCATTTTGCATGGAATACGACAGATATGCATCAACATGCATGTACATGTATAGAAACAATTTGTAATAATGTAGGGGCCTATATGCAGAATGGTTATCTACTAAGGTTGACTTTTAACTGTATACCAATTAAGGCTTATTAAGGCTGACAATGGACATCAACATGATAATTTTAAGTAAATTATGCTCCATATGGTCCTTTGTACAAACTTGGTAACGATGAATCTACGTGTAATGTTACTGTACATGTACATGTATACAGAAACATTCTGCAATATACAGAATGACTATATGACTATCTGCTAAGGCTTACTAAGGTTGACATTGATTATCTACCAAGACTTACTTAGGCTGACTATGACTGTCTACCAAGGCTTACTAAGTTTGACTATGACTGTCTACCAAGGCTTACTAAAGCTGACTGTCTACCAAGACTTATTAAGGCTAACTTTGACTGTCTACTAAGCATTACTAAGACTGTCTACCAAGGCATACTAAGGACGACTATGACTGTCTACCAAAGCTTACCAAGGCTGACTATGACTGTTTACCAAAGATACTAAGTTTGACTTTGAATGTCTACCAAGACTTACTAAGGCTGACTTTGAATGTCTACCAAGACTTACTAAGGCTGACTTTGACTGTCTATCAAGGCATACTAAGGCTGACTATCTACCAAGGCTTACTAAGGCTGATAATGGACATCAACATGATAATTAAAATTATGCTCGTTGGTCCTTTGCACATGTATTTGGTAACTTTTCATACCCAACATCAATTTAGATGCTTGAACCCGGTCAACAAGGATTTAATATCTAAAAGCCTGTTTTATAGAAGGCTTATCCATTGCCTATTTCCTTTTTTTTTTAATTCAAACTACACCTATAGAAAAAAAGAACAATTGGGCTCTAAATGCATAATAATTGAATGGAAAGCGTGGGCATTGATTGCCTTTTTAGACATTGCACACACCCATCCAATTAAGGAGTTCAGGTTTCAATCTCTCGTTATCAGAAAACAGCACACTTACATTTATATTTATAAATGACGTGCCATTGTATTTAAATAAACGAGTTCTAGTCCTATACGAAAACTATTGTGCTTCTAGTAACTGAAAAATTGTACTATTTTTTTTCAAAGTCGAAAAACGAAATTGGAATTTTTCAAAGGATGCCATATGTTCTTTTTTTCCTACAAAAATTTTGTTGTAAACGTCTGAGAATTATTCATCATATCCAATGTAGTGCAGGAATATACTACTGCCCATGAGGTTTTTTTTGCAGACGACTGTTGAAATTCAGATTTCTATCTTTCCTATTCTCGTATAATAATAGCCTGGGTCTGCGATCTGTGAGTGAGAGAGACCTGGTTTTTTCTACACTTTTTTTTTCTTTTTATTTTGCCATCTGTTGGCAACCACAGAGCCATCATTCAATCATATTTATGAAACCGCGGAATGCAATTAAAGTGAAAAAAAAATATACGGGATAGCATCCAACTTCAAACTACAAAACGTAATTTATTGCAGACAGCCTCACCATTATCATGAGCTTTTCATGCAGAGATGATATACATGTTCCACAAATAAATAAAAAAATGTATTAATCGAATAAAGCCCTTGTACATCTTCTATTTTGTTGAAGTGGAAAATACGTTTCGCCAGATCCATGACATGGCCTTTTCCCATAACGCTATATTTGAGCACATGCATTTTTAGGAACGGGTTATCAAGTTTATTTATTTACGATTTCATTAAGGCATTCATTAAGTGCAACATCCTTATTGTATGCCTTATTGTGAGACAATAAAATTATAAAATGTACATGTGTTACTGTACGTCTTCCTCCAAGAAACAAATCTAAATAAGAAAATGCGCTAAATAAACTTTAGGTAACTTTGAAGAATTAGTCGGCGTATTCTTGATAAGTCTTAAGGTGCGTTCACACTGCGCGAAAATGTAAAACAAAAACTGTTTTACAAGACGATCTCAAGCTGGATTTCTCACCACGAGAAAATAGAAAATACAAAGAAAAAATCGCGTTCAAACCTACCTTGGCGATCCGGCAAGTCGTCTAGATCAAAGTCAAT
>JAQGCC010001324.1:0-24611 GCA_034698905.1 Xestoiulus laeticollis | reverse complement strand
GACAGGTGTTCATTGTATGGAGGTTTGCTATGAAAAGACAATATCCAATGAACTATGTTTATATGTACATGTATACACTTGTAGGCCTATAACATTATGCACACCATTCTTTCAGTGCATGTACATAAATCATTATTTTAGGTTTTTTTTTAAAAAGAAATACTCTAGATTTTGCACCCAATTCGGTCAATTTATGATAGGTTACGATAGGTCAGGTTAGGTGTGGGGAATCGTACACGTAGATTGAACCAATGGTTTGGGGGAAAATAGCCTTTTCTTATTATTTTTGTCATAATTTATCAAATGCAAGTATTATATTTTATCCAATGTCAATTTCATGTAATTTGTTTGCTTATCTTGCTTGATACGTGCACATGTTGTACATGTACATTGATTTGAAATTGGCTACCAGTACCAAAAATAACTACATACTAAATAAGGGAATTTCCCCTGATTGGTGTAGAGCGCCCTCTAGGGGCTTAATTGCGAACTCAATAAGGTTAAGACCCATCCTGGGGACTAAAAAAGTGTTCAATGTACAATGTATAGAGGTGCTCATTGTATCGAGGTTTCTGGTCTGTCTTAATGTTATTTCTATGGAAGCTGTCCGGGACCAGCCAAAAGTGTTCAAGTTAGGGAGGTACTGTTCACTTTATAAATGTGTTCAATCTGACAGGTTTCACTGTACAGTATTATTGTTCTTGAAATGGACTCCTACGGTCTTTTAATGGTTGCAAATGTTACTGTATAGCTGTAGGAAATTTGCCCACACGGAAATATCCCCACATGTCCACGCTGAACCGGAAACAGCATTAAGGCGGGAGGGGAAATGGGTTTGATTTTAAGTAGAATGTTTTTTGATATTGCGAGTTGTTGAGATGTGTTTTTATAATCCTAAACTCGGTTTTGGTCATTTAAAAGTATGCCGTTTTTTTTTTTTTTTTTTTTTTTTTTTTTTTTTTTGCCATTCTTGGGCCTGTTTAAACTTTCGTTTTCTCCCCACCCTCCTTCTCCTCCTCCCATCCCCCTTCCCCTAGAGTAGACTGCTGTTTCTCGGTGACTAGTGACCCCATTTTTTTTCGAGAAGGGGAGAGAGAAATGGTAAACGATTCGGTAATAACGACTGTGTTGAAATATTACCCAAGTGTGGTAGGATTTCACTACCCACCACATCCTCATAGACACGTTAAACTCGCTTATTCCTCTTGCTTCTATGTTTTTGGTACTCATGTCACCTGATTGATGGTGGTGTGCTTATTTGGTTGATAATGTTGCCCACTATATTGTTGAATTGAATTGACATCTCCTTCTACCGTAGTTTTTTTACAACAACGATTTTGTGTGCTGAAACAAACAAAAAATTAAATTTCAATTCAAAACTCATTTAGAAAACGAGTTAGTTTTGAATATAAAAATCAGGGATACTTATTTTTGTGTATGTAATTAGTTGGCTGACTGTAGGATACTGCTTTGAATTGAATTGACATCCGTTATACCAAAAATCCAACAATCTTCAAAAGACAAATATTTTTTTTTTTTAATTTAAACTTACGCAAAACTTATTTTATGCAAAACTCATTAATTTTAAATAAAAAAAAATCATTCATACATGTATTTTTCTTTATGAAATAAGCTACGTGTAAAACTATGACATTAAACACAATTATTTCAAGGATCTGGGTGCCCAAAAAAGGCCCGCGGTGCGAGCCTGTTTAAAAAATGGGTTTAAACAGTTTAACATGTAGTGTCGTGACATCTGTTCAATTCAACTTGTGTTGCCCTACAGACAAGTCGACATATACGCACGGTGTCATATGGTATGGGAAAAATGATGTCGCGACATCGATACCTCTCGAGTGCTGCAGGCTTAGCAGTGAGTGTCGTGAAAGAGAAAATGCTTGTAAATGTGGCTGGACAGACGTATAATGTAGGAGGAAGTGGTTGTTGCTGTCTGTCCTACTGACACCATTCGCTCCCTTTCTCCATTTGGCTCACCTTTTGGAAACAAAGAGAAAGAAGGGGGAGTGATAACAATGGGGATGGAGAGAGGGGGACTTTATGAATGCAGGTATTTTTGGGGGTTTTAGCCCTTGTTGCTAACAGCGTTTCGGTGAAAATCAATCGGCCAATCTTTGCTATCGTGTCGCAACAGGAAATAAAAAGATATGACAAATAACCAAATGGTTTCTATAAATGCATGCCATGCAGGGACCTTATTGAAGTTCCCTTGTCCTGGCTGCCGTTTCAGCGGTGGCAGATGTACATGTACAATGTAGATAGAACCTGAACGGTGAGTGGAAATAATTTGTGTGAATTAAAGCATCATCTTACGTGGTTACGAAATACCATCTAGGTCAAAAAATGAATTTTTTATGACATTACATTTTTACCTGGCTTTTGGCATTCCGCTTACCTACGGTTCGCAACGCTTTGTTTCCGTTCGCCCTGCATCTGGAATTACGACGAAAGCTTGAAAAGTAAAGCCCTCGTTTTCAATCTTTTAACTCGAGTGAATTACGACCAGTTTGCGCCAAATTTTAAACAGAAAAATAAGAGGAAAAAAAAAGTTAAAAACTGGACGGCTGCCATTTTTTTTTTTTTTTCATTTCTGGAAATCGAATCATTTCGTGGAACGCGGCGTTCCAGGGTTGCCATGGTTACGTACTCTCGTGCCAATGGTTACGACGTGCGTGACGATTCGACTCCACCTGGCGGATCGAAACCACGTTTTGCCCCTTTTCCAAAGATGCAAACGACACTTTTAAAAATGGCGCTACAGTTTGCCACTTTATTATATATGTACATTCATAGTAACTTTGTAATGGCGGTTTAATAATATACACTGTAGCATACGGAGATTAATGAGATGTTTTTTGACACAGCATGTGCTAATTTTAAACTTTTGAACTGTTTTTGTTGATTATTAATTTATGTAGCTAAATTTTATCATTCAAGCAAACTCCCCTCCGTAAATCTGTCATCGAAAAAAAAAAAATTGGATGACTTCTTTTAGCTTCTTCGAAAAATGGGTAAGTACATGTATATACAGGTTCTACATTGGCTTAAAAAAATTGTTTAGTTTTCTTATTCGTTAGTTGAAAATTCATCAAAAAAAAATGTTTAAGACAGCTACAGATTATCAATTATCATCCCGTCACGTGATATATAACACATTTTTTTTTTATTCCGATTTAAAATCCCATCGTGATGGCAAACAGTGGTTTGGTTATTGGGCGTAGACCCACCAGCTTGAGATTTCCTCCTCAATTTCATTTTTCCTCATCAGTTCCATTTTTTCGTCCTCAATTCCATTTTTTTTCCTCATCAGTTCCATTTTTTCTTCCTCAATTCCATTTTTTCTTCACCAGTTCCATTTCACCCTTCCTCAGTTCCATTTTTGTTCAATTCCATTTTTCCTCATCAGTTCCATTTTTATATCTTCCTCAATTCCATTTTTTCTTCCTCGATTCCATTTTTTTCTTCCTCAATTCCATTTTTTCTTCCTCGATTCCATTTTTTTCTTCCTCAATTCCATTTTTTCTTCCTCGATTCCATTCTTTTCTTCCTCGATTCCATTTTTTCTTCCTCAGTTCCATTTTTTTTCTTCCATTTTCATGATCGCACGTGTTGCTTGCGCACGAGGCTAGAAAATAGCACAGCCGGCTAAAGTGAACTTCAGCCTTTTAATTCGGATATATACATTACGACGTCATAAAGCCATGCAGGTAAAAACGGAAGGTTTTAAAAATGCTGGAGAAAAAAAAAAAGGCTAGTTTTCCGACCTAGTTTTGCAGGGTATATAAAACAAAAGGATTCGGTCCTTGTAGGCAGTACGCATATTAGCGCCCCCTGTCGTCGTTGGCCAAAGGCGTTGGGGGTTGACCATCTCGGATCGATCGCGCGATGACGTGTTTGGTGTTTGTTGTATATTTTGAAGTTGGGGTGTTTGAGCCCAGGCCTCTATCTGCCGCTTCAAGGTGACCTAGATGACAGAGGGTAGTCGACCCTATGCTCACATTGGCCTTCAAAACTTCCACTGAATTTGACAATCCCACGCACGCGAGCAATAGGCTGGCGTTCCTTCCGTTTTCATAGCCTTTTTTTTTTTTTTTTTTTTTGCATTCCACCTCCTCCTCCTCCCCCTCCCCCTAAACCTCCTTTTGTGTATATACCTACATGTATACCTTATTACGAAAGGCGAGATTGCCTTTTAAATTTCCCTTTTAGCCACGGGCTTATTTTCCAACTAAACTCGGACTAATTGAGCCGATCCGGGAAAACAAGGACGGTTTTGGTCATTGCCAATACTTGGAATTAAATATTATGCTTACAAACCAACGAACAAACAAACACACAAACGTTTAGCGAATCAGTGACAAACAATGCACTTTTTTTTTTTTTTTTTGCTAACGTTTTTGACGTGGATTTCATCCTAGATGAAAATAGACTTTTGCAGCATTTAATGCTAAACATCCCATCCTATTGTTGTGAAATCTTTGTTTGCAACTATACGATTCAGCCACGATGAATTCTGGTTTTCAGCTAAGATATGGATAGGGAAAAAACGTGAAATATGTTTTACACCTTGGATTTAAATCGGATTTTTTCTATAAAATTTGGCGCAGGTAATTTGTTGTATAAAATCTGTGAGGGTCGCCGCTACTCGCAGGTAGTACGCTATATGGAGGGCCCTTATTTCACAGGTTTCACTGTATAGATTGTAATGCATAAGCGTGTATTTTGTCGTCGATGTTTTAAAAATGAGTAGGGCGTGATTAAGTTGCTTAATTTGCACTTGATGTACAATTACAAATGTACCGTATATTAGCAGCAACAGCAACAGCAGCAGCAGCTGGCCTTGAGCACAGACTCAAGAGTGCAAAACAGGCTGCTGCATTTTTAATGCAAGGGTAGAGGTTCATAGTTGAACAGCCTGCAAGTAGGGCAAGCTCCTGCGCCAAGGACAACTTGTTGTCGACGAAAAAAGACACCGCGGAATTCAGCCGACGACAAAAAAAATATATATATATTTTTAGGACCCTTTTCTTCCCACACCAGAAATAGGGGGATTTTCTGGCCCTATAGACAACTCAACAATGCACATGATAAATGGGCTGGGAAATCACCATCTCCTTCGACGTATAAATAGTAATACATTGAGGAGCCACGTTTGGCTCGCGGGCCAAATGTGGCACTTTACGTGTTTTGCGGGACAAATAAACAAGTGAAGGCGGATTTTCCTAGCTGCGCATTTTTTGCGTTGCATATACATGAACATATAGGGCACGAGACTTAATTCCATTGGAATACGCAGTCTCGTGCCCTACGCAACAACGGCACGAGACTTCCATTGTAATGCACAGTCTCGTGCAGACTTTCCATTGAAATGCGCTGTCTCGTGCAGACTTTCCATTGAAATGCACTGTCTCGTGCAGACTTTCCATTGAAATGCGCTGTCTCGTGCAGACTTTCCATTGAAATGCGCTGTCTCGTGCAGACTTTCCATTGAAATGCACTGTCTCGTGCAGACTTTCCATTGAAATGCACTGTCTCGTGCAGACTTTCCATTGAAATGCACTGTCTCGTGCACCGTCTCGTGCCCTACGCAACAACGGCACGAGACTTCCATTGAAATGCTGTCGTGCACAGTCGCCTTAAATCATACTTGTTTGTAACGGCTAAAGATTTCCAATATGGCCGTAGAAATTACGGTTGAGTGTTTGTTTTTGTGTGAGCTTTGACCCCCCCACACACTCATTGGTTTGTTCGTTTTCAGTGGTGGATGAAAGCAGCAGCACGAAACCACGTGGTGAGCGGAGGTGCGAGATGATGGACACCTCAAGACGTGTCGTAATCACTGAGACGAAAACCCTTCTTCAGGACATCTTGAGCCAACAAGGACCTTTGCCCCTCACGTGTCCTGGAGATTATACCAGTAACAACAACAACAACAACAACAAAATCAACGGTAATTATTCGCTTTTCTTACCTTCTTGTAAGTAGGTTGCAACTTAGGCCCCCGCGAGCCAAATCCGGAAACCCAAAAAACCTAAACATTTCCAATGTGGCATCACGTGACTCACTTGGTTTTGGGTTTTTTTTTTTTTTCTTCTTCACACATGTATAGGACTGAGTCTGGTGTTCAAGGGCTCTTTGCCCCCGAGTCCAGCAGACAGTGGAGTGTCCGATGTGGACAGCAGTAGCGGACACATGAGCAACGACGAATCAAAGTCGAGGCTCCAACCCACTCCAGGTAACCAAAAGGGCCAAACCACGCCCCCCCATGCCCACAAAAGGACCTAAATTTAACTAAACTATTAACCTAAACCTGCTTTTTTCCTTACAGTTCCACCTTCAAGGACCCCCGAGAGCCCCAGCCCTGGTCACATGAGCCACAGTCCAAAGGGCAGCAGCCATCATCTCTCTTCCTTCTTATCGCCCTATTATCATCAACTTCCGCTTCCGGCCCACACGCAACCTGCGTATCCAGGACGACCAGCCAGTAAGTCTTTTTTTAAACATAATCCAGTTGCATGGGACCGTTTATTTATTTGTGGTGGGGGGACATGGTCCTAATTTTTTTAAATGTCACATGCATATTTGAGTAATTTAACTCTAGGTCCTATGGTCTTTTTTTTTTTTTTTTTTTGATAACCTATGACCCTTGTGACACTTTATAACCTCCTTAATGTCCATTGGCCCTTTGCCTCGTGGGAATCTTTTACAATATATGGTTATCGTATTGTTTTAGGACCTATTTTTGTATCCAGCCCATGGGGGGGGGGGAGGGGGTTTTTAAACAATGAACCTTGCCCCTATGACCTTTTCATCCATTTCTATTTGTGTCCCTTAATGATTAGTGTATTGGTAGGGAGGGAAATCCCCTCATTTCCAGTAGTTTCAGGAAGTGACCCGAATAGGGGCTCAGAAAGGCCCCTTGGGGGGTGCTTTTTATCCACCTCTTTGTCTATTTGGGGCTCATTTGAGATCAGTGGGTCAGTTGTTGTTTAACGAATTTGGAAGAAGGTGAAATTCTTTTGTTTTTTCTGTGCCCTCCGTTGATTGGTTCTCACAAAAGGTCCCATTATAGTCAGTTTTTGTACACTGTAGAATGAGGAAAGGAACCAAAAGTCCTTCTGATCCACTCTAATCTTCGTTTGTCAAAAAACTAGGCAAGATTAATGGGGCCTTTAATCCGTTTTTGATCTCAAAAGTAGGGATTTAATCGCCCTTTAGGGCTTCTTATCTTAAGGGGGGACTTTTTACCCCTTAAAGGTCCCTTTCTATAGCTCTAGGATCACAACGAATACAAAAAAAAAAATGCTTTCAATACTTAATTTACTCGTGTAAAGGCCTCACTTTATTTTTTTACAATTTTTGTGTCGGGACAAGTCAGTCTGTTCGTTGTATCGAGAGGTTCGTTATACTGAGAGTGTATAGATTAGACAATTTGGTCTGGACATCTACTCTGTTCGTTATATCGAGTGTTTTGTTATACAGAAGGTTTATTATACCTAGTGATGATAATGTACATGATACATGAAAAGTACATGTACTATAGTATGTTATTTTTGTTGGAACCAGACGCTAATTCATTAGGTAATGTATATTTTGGTTGGGACATCCACTCCGTTCGTTATATCGAGCGGTTTGTTACACACAGAGAGGCTGAAGTATAGGCATTTTGGTTGGAACCAGACACTTAATTTATTCGTTATATCGAGCAGTGTTCGTCATACCGAGAGGTTAATACAATGCCCATGATATGCATACATGTAAATTGGCATTTTGGTCGTTTCCGTTCGTTATATCGAAAGTCCAAAAAAAAAAAAAAATAGTCAGGGTGTGCTCATGAGCTCGCAATTTAAGTAGCCTACTTATTCTATTTGCTAGAAAGAGGGGGTTAAGAGACAGACATTAACCCCTTTAGGTACATGGCCCCTATAATGGTTAATGCCCCATTGAAAGTGGTCCAAACCCCCTTCACCATCCCCCTCCCCTCCCCCCCCCCTATTTTTATAAGCATGAGAAAATGTCGAAAGCGGATGTGTGGCAACACGTTGTCCGTTAAAAAAAGGTTTTGAGCGTGACGCTATTTTTTTTTTGTATGTATAATACCTGTGGCGAAACGAAAGTTAAGGCAACCGGAAGTTGAGCTTGGCCCCCCAATCTCCTTCCCCTCCCCTCAATCCAAAAGGCTATTGTTTTTCAGCCCGTACATCTCTTTTTCGCTGCTCGTACTTTAAGTGTACATGTACATGTATCTTTGTGTGGTTTTCGCAATAGGCTCAGGCTGTTGAGCCTTCAACCTTGAGCGCCCTTTCAAAGGCAAAGTGTCGATGAACTGACTCGGCTTGGAAACGCCAACAAATTCAACAATGAACGGCCCAAGGACGAAAATTAAAAGCCAAAACGCTAGGTGCAGAGAGACCCCTGGCGGCCGAAAAAGACAACTCACGAGGGCCCTTTTGTACACCCCCGAAGGATAGAATGCCAATATGGGAAGTGGGGGACATTGTAGTGATTGTACGATAAATAAGGGCAATCGAAATAAAAACACGTTTGCACAAAAATCAATCCTCATTTTTAGACGACTTTATTCAAAAAATAATACTTTATTAAATTAGCTCTGCGTATATACATGTATAGGGACTTATGAAAAAATAAAAGTGGATTTACAGGGGTAAATTAAAAACACATAACTTAATTATTGCAATATGGAGGAATTAACGTGACTATTAACTTATTATTCGAATTGGAATTGGGAAAAACGCGTGCACTAATTCCAATTGGAATTCTAAAACTCGTGCACTGATTCCAAATATAATGAAAAAAATTGGAATTGGTGAAAACTCGTGCACTAATTGGAATTTGGGAAACTCGTGCACTAATTGGAATTGGAATTCTAAAACTCGTGCACTAATTCGAATTGGAATAACTCGTGCACTAATTCCAAATTATAAAATATTTCAATTGGAAAACTCGTGCACTAAATTGGAACTCGTAAAGAAAGCATGGCGGTAAAATAAAACAGGAAATCTGCATTTGCAAGACACCACACATCTTCTCTTTTACCATTGACAAAATCAGGAAGGAGGTTCTTGGCCCTTGAACAAAAGGACCCAAAGACAAGAAGGATTAAAACCTCCTGCTATGGTGGCGCCCGCCTAATGTGGGCCACCATAGATCCTCAGGGTATTAAAAAGTATTAAAAAGACAAAAAGGTATAGGAATACTTAAGAGAAAACGAACATGAACTGAAGACAAAATGGTTTAAGAATACTAAAAAAACTCAAACCATAATGCCATCCGTCGCACACATTAAAGCATTAAAGATTTCCATAATAATTATGGAGATTAGGTTTGGCAATTCTTGCTTTAAATAGCTGATGCAATTACATTTTTGGCATTGCGTTATTGAATGTTAACATGCCACAGTCAAACAAGAGGCTTACGTAAATTGCAGAGAGAAATTTTTTTTTTAATTGAAGTAAAGACGGCATGAACCAAGTGAAAAAAGGCGGTAGCGTGATGATATGTGGTTGTTTGGCTACAACATGTGCCCTAGAACTGTTTCTGTGCGAGGGCAGGATGAACTCGATGACATAATGTACACCAACATGTTGGCCTCTGTTTTAGAGCCTTCGATTATGAAATTATTTGGGGATAATGCTCAAGGAACAGTTTGGTTTCAGCAGGATAATGTTGTTTGCCATGTTTCTGCTGCTTAGAAGGCATGGTTTCTGCAGCATGGGATTAAACTGTTTGTGGCCAGCACAGTCCCTTGACCTTAATCCCATCAGAACAGTTGTGGCCAGTTTTGAAGAACACCCTTGCTCAACATAAATCAACATCGAAAGCAGTGCTGTTGGCACACATTAAAGAGGAATGGGGCAAAATAGCAGCTACCACTTGCGATCATTTGATCACAGGTATGCCACAAAGGGTAGCTGCAGTGGTAAGAGTCAAAGGAGGAGTGACATTGAAATAAATATCTAAGCATTTGCAAGCCAGGGTACTGCTTATTTCTCGACATATACATAACTTTCCTAAGTGCTCCAGACATTTGGCCAAGGCTGTATGCATCTTGGACATATGCTACAAAAGTGCCAGTTTCCACCTCATTTGTCCATAATTTGGTCTTTTGTCCTAATCCAGTGCGTTTTTTTTTTTATTACAGTGCAGGATACCCACGTGTACAATTCAAGCCCGTACCACCCCGTGTCTCATCCTCACCACCATCATCCGAACCATTTCTACGAGCCCAACTACATCCACTCTCCGTCTCCCATCTCCTCGTCTTCTTCCCTCTCCTCCTCCTCGAGTCACAACATCTCCCCGCTCTCCCTGACCCACCACAACGGCGGAAGCCCTTCGTCCCAGTCGCACCGCTCGCACATCCCGTCGGCCATCCGGACATCTGTGATAACCTCCACCAGCAGCCCGAGCAACAGCAGCAGCAGCGAAATGGACCTGGCGTTCTTCGACGAGAACGCTTTCCAGCAGAGGATGAAAAAGAAAGGTGAGACCTGGTCTGCCGAGGACCGGTCCGGTACGAGACCAAAACGAGCAACGGGCAAGACGCTCATGCTTTTATTGTTTACCCTGTTTACAGGCCGGAAACCCAAGAATCTCGATGGTGGGCCTTCACCCTCCGTCAAGAGAAAAAGCAGAGAAGGTGAGCTTGGATTCCGGTGCCTTAAACACGCTTTGCTGGCCGTTGATCACTATGGCCCAGAAAAGCTCCGCAAATTACGGTCCGTGACGATCGCTAGCCTCATCGCCTTTCTGACTCTAGTTTCGGTCGAGATACACATACGTGTACTGTGTACTACGAAGGAAATGGTTCCTTCAACCCTGTGCGTGCAAGGAGTCGTGTTACGGGCAGTTTTAAGTTTTATTTTTGAGACCCTCAAACTTGTAACGAAATAGGAAGAGCTGCGTATCGCTTTTCCAACTCTCGGCACGAAGTACGAAGGTGGAAAAATAAAAAGAATCTGCGACATTAACAGTGGATGAAAATTATCGTAAACAGCACGATCTGGATATCCAAAAAAGTAAAACCAATCCCACTATCAACAATATCAATAAATCAGCATTAACTCTGCATCTCGCAAAATCGTCCCACCAACCAGACTGGAAGAATAGCGGTCCTATTCGGTTAAGATTTGATATATCTAATACAAAAATTCGTAAAATTACCGAATCCTTTCTAATATGTAAATCTACTTTGGTACTCAATAACTGTTTATCAAATTTGAATATTCTGGATTATCTTTATCCTGATAAGCTTTGGATAATTATTGTCATTATTATAAAAGAAAAAAAACTAAAAAAAAAAAAAAAATAAAAAAAAAAAAAAAAAGAAGAAAAAAAAAGAAACATTTAAATATTTAAAAAAAAATTACTTTGTACTTTCGCAACGTTTTAATATTGGAACCTATATATATATATATATATATAACTGCTTGCTCTTGTACCACATATTTTGAACTGATGATGGCGTATTAATGCCAAATGCACTTCTCGCTCCATGGTATATATTTGACTAAAATAATTTTATTTGGTTTTAATATTTTAATGTTTTAAAAGTTTTTATATACATTTGTATTTTTACATAAATCGGTTGATGGTGGCCAATTGGTTTATCTACAATTTTCTCCGTGTTCCAACTAAATCCTTATCTATTGATATCAACCTTGTCTACTTCAGTATCACTATATCAATATCTTTTAGAGCTACGTTCCCAGATTTACGGGAGTTTATAAGTTTGAGGATCTACGAGGGTAAAGCAGTGACTCCGTAAAACTACTTTCGGCAATCAAACCCGAACCGTGGCTTTAGACTCAATTCAATTCAATTTCTTACCCTGCAGTCAGCATGTAGTATGCCATGTGGCAGGGGGCAAAGTGCCAGAATTTTTAATGGGAATTAAGAGTCGTAACGATTTTTGGGGAACTATCCCTGCATTCGCCTTTACGTGCCTATATAGGCGAGTAAGGGAGGTTGCAGGAAACCACGAAAAACCACAACCAGGATAGCCGACCGGGGTTCGAACCCGGGTCTCCCGAAATCAAGGAGCTTAAGCATAACCACTAAGCCAACCTTGTCGGCAAACCCTCTCGACTCGGGCCCTTATAGCTAGAAAACCGAGTTACTTTTTCGTAGTCTAGCAGTAAAGCGACCGTTATTCCGTTGAAAAAAGCTGGTTCGTGTTGACCCAAAGTTATCCTCCAAAAAACAAACACGAAACCAGCAATCCGTCAACCGAAAACAGATGGCGACGAAACTAGGATCGATGCACGACTGGGTAGAAATTCTGGCAAAACCAGATGCCGTTTCGGTGTTAAAAAAAAAGCACGGCAGCTGAATTAACGGCAATTCTGTGCCAACTTCCCATTATTTTTTAAATCCGTAGCTGATTTCCGAACTTGTTTTTGCAAATTCCAGGTTCGACGACGTACCTTTGGGAATTCCTCTTGAAGCTACTTCAAGACAAGGAATACTGTCCGCGTTACATCAAATGGACGAATAGGGAACAAGGAGTCTTCAAGCTGGTGGACTCGAAAGCGGTGTCCAGACTCTGGGGCCTACACAAAAACAAACCAGACATGAACTACGAAACGATGGGAAGAGCGCTGCGGTAAGCATCCCTACTTTTACGGACAACAAGGACCTCTCGTCGTGCCGGCTCTTTATCTGATTTTTCGTTTTTTTAACTCATCGTTTGCAGGTATTACTACCAACGCGGAATCTTGGCGAAAGTAGACGGTCAACGACTGGTGTATCAGTTCGTGGATGTGCCTAAAGACATTGTAGAAATAGACTGCACGGGAGCGTGATAATGACTCCGCTTTTGAAGAGGAATCGCGTATTTTTTCTTCTTTTTTTTTGTACATATATATATGAAATGTTTTGGGCTGGGATACAACTACAGAATACCCGGACAATACGGTCCGCCCGTGTTGTTTTTCTTCTTCGTCTTCTTCGAGTCGCCGACGAAAGCAAAAGGGCAGCTAGCCGAAGAAGGAGACCACGTTTTGCCGCAGATCTGCCTATTTTTTTAAACGTTTGATTCGTGACGTCTCGTACGGACGCAGAGCCTCGCTTCTTACGGGTTGCGGTTGCGATCGTTAAAACTTTTGTCGTTATTCTCTTGAGACCGTTAGCCGGCGTTGTGAACGTTTCGGCTACCAGTTCTGAACATCTACCAAGTAGACGTAAAATTTTGTTTTTTAAAAATCACGGTTTCAAAAATCGTGCTTTTCAAAATTCACAAAACCCGCAATTCGGACGGACGCAATGCATAGCCTTGCTTCGTCCGGGTTGCGGCCGTTAGCACTTTTGTCGTTATTCTCTTGCGACTGTTAGATGACGTTGTGAACGTTTCGGCAACCAACGTCTACGGAGAAAACGTAAAATTGTGTTTTTAAAAATCCTGAACATCTACCAAGTAGATTTAAAATTTTGTTTTTTAAAAATCCTGAACATCTACCGAGTAGACGTAAAATTTTGTTTTTTTGAAAAAATCACGGTTTCAAAAATCGTGATTTTGAAAACTTACAAAACCCGCAACTTGGACGAACGCCATGCATAGCCTCGCTTCGTCCTGGTTGCGGGCACTTTTATTGTTATTCTCTTGCGATCGTTTGCCAGCATTATGAACGTTTCGGCAACCAACGTCAACTGAGAAAACGTAAAATTGTTTTTAAAAATTCTGAACATCTACCAAGTAGACGTAAAATTTTGTTTTTTAAAATTCACGATTTCAAAAATCGTGCTTTTGAAAATTCACAAAACCCGCAACTCGGACGGACGCAAGGCATAGCCTCGCTTCATACGGGTTGCGGCAAGTTTGTCGTTATTCTCTTGCGACCGTTAGCCGACGTTGTGAACGTTTCGGTAACCAACGTCTACGGAGAAAACATAATTGTGTTTTACGTCTACTGAGAGAATATAAAATTGTTTTAAAAATCCTGAACCTAGTAGAAGTAAAATTGTTTTAAAAAATCACGGTTTCAAAAGTCGTGTTTTTGAAAATCCACAAAACCCGCAATTCGGACGAAACTGGTTCGTTCGTCTTCGTCCGTTACCGTAAGATGTCTGACCGTCCCGGGACCCTTCTCCGTTTCCCGCGAGGTGCAAATCCGAGATGTGAGGAGGAGGAGCAGGAGCAGGAGGCCACGTTGTGATACATATTCTTTGTGAAGCAAAAAAACTTATTTTAAAAATAAAGGAAATTTACGGAGCATTATGGAAAGTACAAAATGGAAAATTTCAAAAGACTCGATATCAATTTTTTTAAAAAAAAAACTTTAAAATCGGGACCCGGATTTCGTCGTTGTTCCACCAGCCTCCGAGGCAAGGTCTACGAGGAAAAGTAACATTTTGGAAATGCTCGTTTCGCTATGAAAAAAGCAGCAGAAGAAAGCGGCATGTAATCTGGGCTCGTTTTAGAGCCGCGCGTTTCGGACCTTTGCCACCGACTTTGATTGGTATGTGTCGCGAAGTTGGTCTAGGTCGAAAAACAGAGAAGAACGTTAAGCGGTTCGGCAGCCGAGCGGTTTGATCAGATCGAGCAGTTCGGCGGCTCGAAAGCACCCGAAAACATGATTGCCGATCTCAGGTGGACGTATTGGCCCTATTACTTGTTTAAGCCATAAATTTTTATTTATTAAGTTGTAGCATTTTTTTACTTTTAATACGTGCGTCCATTACGAATGGATTTTTCACCCCCCTCGGCAAGGTTGTTCGGGTTTTGTTTTGTAAAGTCATGAGAAATTTAGCCTGGAGAAACGTGTTATCGATACAGAATTGTCCGTGAAATCAAAAACTTAAAATACGTTATCGAGATATGCGCGACGTTTTTTTTTTCTTGTTTGTTTGTTGAAAAGATTTTTAAATATTATTATGGACGAGTTAACAATGGTGTAGTTATAAAATATATTCTGTTCATTCCAACTTAGGAATGGATAATGTGGATAAATGGTTTCAGATAATACATATTTTCATATAATCTCTGTAAATAAGACCACCTTAATGGTATCAGATTTAATTATATCCTTTCACAGCAGTGTACTAAAGTATAAAACTATGATGAATAAAATGTTCAAACTAAATTTTGGCTTTTTTCAAGCCTGTTTCTTGTTATTACTTTCTTGAATTCAGGGGATCCCAACCTAGAGCAGTGACATTTGACATGTGGTGGACACTTACGTTCAGGAGCAGTCTACCCAGGCAGAAGCATTTCATGGTGCAGGTCCGTGGAAGGTGGTTGGTGGGCACAGGGGATCAAGGATGTCTCATGGGGGCTGACTGATGCCTTAGTCATTACAGTGGCTAATCGCTTCAGTGCAGTAGATGGTGCACGCGATATGACGCTGCTATCTGCTATACCGCATGAGGTCCACCTTATAGGTGCCTATTGTTCGTGTGGTGAAGGTTGGCAAACCCGGTAGGGACACTATGTGGTGCTATCCCGGAACCCGAGTTGAGCATCTTACCGCAAGGGTTGGTACTGTGCTGAAAAATGTCAGTCCTAAACCTGTAGTGGTGGTGCATGCTGGCACTAACAACATGTTTTAGAGATTCACCTAGGGTTTTGATCGAAACGTTGCACAAACTTATCGAGGAAGTCTGGCTGCAGGCAATGATGTTAATATCCTCCATTCTTCCTCGGTTCAATCATGAATTATTAGGGGTTTGATGCCTCTGAGGAATTGCTATGCAGTCCAAAAAGTTAATACTCTCATGATGGTCTTCATCTCGTCCAGGAAAGAAAATCCGTTCTTGCTTCCTTCCTCGAGAGGGTTGTTGCAAGCCTGGACCAGAGAAACTCCTGTAGCTCATAATTTGCCTGTAAATCTCGTTGTGTCACAATTGCTATGAACCAGTCTGGAACTACACAATTTCGATGCACTTTGCATAAACTAAGGCGTAAAATACATGATAAGATCATCAGTGCCCTTCTTGATCTTTCTCTAACGGCCCTTAATGGTTCCTAACAGTTCCAGCTACAAAGAGAGAAAAGACATTGTCACAAAGTACCATTCATTGTCCATAGGGGCACGGTACTAGGAGAATTTGTATATAACATGTAAGTGTTACTTATCTGACAGGACCCTTGTCAACATCCGCTGCATGTATCTCCTATTGTGGGAGATCCTCTGGATCTGTCCTCCTTCCTTCCTATTGGTCCAGGGGTTGGCTGGATGGTTGGTATAAATAGAGGAGTCAGCTCTGACTACTCAGACCTTTACTTCCCTCGAGCCATAGTGTTTGTAGAGCGTTTATAGCTCCCAGTGAATTATCTGTAATAAAACAATTTCATTAATTTAACTTTAAACAACTGAGCCTTTGTCTTACTTAAGCCAAGGACTGCGTTCTACAACACCTCAGTACAGATACTAAACAGCCGCAGATATCAACCCTCTGCACCTGCTGCACCAAGTTCGAAGTCAGAAGTCTCCGATATCAGGGATCCAAGGAATATCTCCAGAACTTACATCGTACCCAGGTCAGCCTCTTTTTTCTGAACCCCATCCTCACCGATGGAGCAACACGGAACAGAGCCTGCCCGGGCGCAGGGCAGTGAACCTAGGCTTTCCCAGCACCTTTGTGATCACGAGCCTCCTATCACATCCTCGTCAGGGGAATCTTCGGATTCGCTCGGGCTTAACCCCCGTACCACTACTGCTAAAAAAACTCATCTTAAAAACGATAAGCGACTTAAGTTGGTTTTTTGAGTCTGATCGGTACCACAACTGCACACCAGAGTGACTCAAGGTGGCGAAATGTTTCCTGAATCTTAAGACTGGTCAGGTCGAGGTTGAGATGCAATTTGACTAAATGGATAAACAGCTTTTCAAAATGATAAATTTGCTGGCCAATCAGGAAGAAGAAAAATGTCACGTGCACCACATAGCCTATCGACTAGTGCTGTCGAGATAGGGATATATGCCGGATATTAATTGTAAGGGAATTTGCAGTTTCCAGGAAAGAGTATCAATCAAATCTTGAAATGCAATCTTGGTTAAGATTTTGGCGTTTTGCGCAGTTGTAGTAAAGGGAAATCTGAGAAATCATCTTAAGATTCCCAAGCTGCTCAACCAAGTCGCTTTTTGAGTCAGTGTTTGGAGGAAATAGTGGTACGGGGGTAAGAGTGAAGGATTCCAGACGGACCACCTAATTCAGTTAATTAGTTGTTGAAAAATGTGCAATTGCATCCATAACTTGGAAAATGTGTGTTTACAGGTATATGAACATGTACTGTACATTTTATGTTATTTAGACTGATGAAATAAGTATAAATATTAAAAAAATCTTATAATTTCAAGATCAAAAAGTATCATTAGGAAAAAATATTTGTTTTTATAATTTACTATTCAAAATGTAAACAAATTCATATTCAATTTATACGCGTGCATATTTAATGTATGAAATGCCACAGTTTAATTAATAATCCGTGAATTAGGGCACAGTGTAGGGAACATGTTAAGAGACTGACATTATATTTTAAAGAATTATCGTGTTGGGCACCCTTTATAAATGGTATAACGTCTTTTTCTAAAGCGCCATTACATCGAAGCGCCATTCAGGAAATAAAATTCCTTGCTGCGGCGCTTCTGCTACATTCGCTTAGTTCATTTCGTGGTGATTTTCGACTTGTTCCAGATATGGTGAGTTTTGTTTTGATTTTCAAATAATTTAGGTTTTAATTTCTGTAATTGTGGCAATTTATGTTTTAACTTATGAGTGAACCACATAGCTTTTATTTAAAGTTTATTGTATTAAAATTAAAGAAAGAATAATGGTAAAAGAAAGCGTTCTGAAACTTGAAAAGTTTGGCAATGTTTGAAATTCCAAACATACTTTCATGTGTATACATATCTAAAACTTTTGCTCTAAAACACTTAAAAATGTATATACATGTATAGTCTTAAAATTTTCTTATTGACAAAATGTTTGTTTTACTTTTTATTAAATGCACCTGGAAAAAAATTGGAGGAATTCGAAGTTTGTCTGACATTTTCAAGGACCTTTTTTGCAAAGTGCTCGTTCTATGGTATGACATAAAATATTTTGGATTCATAATTTGGAAGTCATCATCCAACCCATATTTTCACATGTTTATACATGTACATATGTATTTTTCCAGACGCCTGTGCACCCTGTTGTTTTTACCATAGTATTTTTGGACCCCTCTTTTTTCCCTTGATTCTCGAATTAAGGGGAATCAGAGCGAGATGAACTCTTGAAATTAATACGCGTGCTATAATATCAATTTCAAATTTAGGGTGAAAAAAATGTTGTTGGAATTAAGCCAAGACAAGAAAGTCTTTAAGATGTTGTTTAGTGTTTTGAAACAGCAGTTTTTCAAAAATTGACCTTCTCTATATATACAAAATGTAATTTTTAGGCTGTGCCCTAACAATTTCAGTTAATTGACATTTAGTTGATTTCATAAAAGGAAACTGGGATAAAATATATATTCTTAAACCGAACCTGATGAAATTTACTAGGAAGATAGTTTGCAAACAGGAAATAATGATATATAATCTAATTTCCTGTCTGTAATTTTGCATTATTTTCACGTTTATTTGTCTAAAATAAACGGAAATTTTCAAAAATTTCAAATTACGATGAACTAAAAATTGTGCATAGACAAGCACTGGCATTATAGATGAACATGTACGGGAAATCCCATGTTTATAGGAAAAAGCACTGACAATATGGAAAATCCCGTTTGGGGCCGTCCATAAATGGAGTCACGCACTAAGGGGGAGAGGGTGTCACACATTTGTGATGATTGGGAGGTTAAGAAATATGACATCACATCATATTTTTGCATTTAATACATGTTTTCTCCTGCAATATCCTAGTGTAGTGCCACATTATATGGTAATTTGGACAATTATTGATTTTATATGCGAATCCTATTTGGTTAGGGCCTACGAAACCTTTTACAGAAACGTATAATCAACCAATTTTAGCAATGTCTATGAAACGTAACATACCGACGGTTAATAACCGTCCAGACGAGACTGCTATTATATGTTGAGTAGCTTGGTTCAAAAAACGTGGATTAGAATGTGGAATAAACATCTGTTAGTACACATATTCAATGTTGATTATCATGGCTTGAAAACGTTGGTTAGATATCTACTCACACGTTGAATAGCTGTTTTTTATTAAGCGTTGAATAGACATCCAGCTACACGTTTACTAGCTGCGTTTTAAAATGAATATCAGCTGAAATTATAATCTTTGCACTGGAATACACATTTTTTGACGTAGAAATTAACTGACAAGGTATTTTTCTATACTACGTTGATTAGACATCTATTAAACGATGCATTATGAAAATGTGAACTTGAGTTGTGAAATTATTACCAAATCGTTTAATAGATGTCTAATCAACGTAGTATTGAAAAATCCTTGTCGGTTAATATATGTATAGCATATGTACGATATATACATATTATATATAACATTAAAGCTTACTTAAGCTGACTTTAAATAGCGCTAAATAATTACTAAATCGTTTAATATATGTCTAATCAACGTCATGATTTCCGTGTATAAGATAGGTAGACAATAAGACGTTGAGAATACGTTGGCTTATAGATATAAAATAAGAAACGAAATATTTCACATATTTTTGATTAGAATTTATTTCACGCGTGAATATTTGTCTGAAATTATTGAAATAGTTCAGTATCAACATCGAAATCGAGACAAATTTAATAATTCTCTTTTCTTCTAAACGTTTAATAAGCGTCACCAAAAGACCAATAACCATTAATCAACGTTTAATAGCACATGAAATGCTACTAGGGTACAATTTTCCCCTTCACAAAAGCATAAACTATCGTTAAGGCTAAAAAAAGCCTAAAAGGCAGTTCCTGGTAGTTCCCTAAATAGTTCCTGCTCTTGCAAAGGACCTTTATTTATCTATTTTACATATTATAATCAGCCCATATACATGTTCATGTAGGTCGATGTGTGTCCCTAGAGTGCATTTTATGCTTTTTCACATTTTTTAAAGCTCCAATTAGGTCCTTTATAAGCTGGAGTTAAGTAATTCCTGCTGTTGCCCAAAGGACCTTTTCAAAATAGCATTCCTTCGTGTTGCAATTGTACCCTTATCAGCCCATAAACTCCATATAGGACCCTAATGCAATAATTAAGGTCCCTGATGCAAATTAAGCCTATAGCTTAATTAAGGTCTTTAAGGTCCTTGAGTAGTTTCTGCTTTTGTGCAAAGGTCATTTTTAAGACATGTAGTACTCCTACATATTACATTACAAAAGCATTTACAATTTATGAAACCCTTATCTAGGTCCCTAAAATGAATTCTGTTCGTTGTTCAATGCTGTTAAGGGCATTGGGGCTTAATTGCTGGTCAAGGGCATCCTAAGTACGTAGCTCTCCTCATGAGTTGAGAGAGAAAGCTGCTCTCAGTCCATTTGAGAGTAATTTCTGGGGAGTTCTGCTATCTGACAGATATCGGGCTAGCTTCTAGCCAAAAACACTTCCCCATGTCAAGTACTCTCCGAGCCCTTAATTTCCACTACAGTTAATTCTGGAAAGCATTCAAGAGTATGCTTAATATGGATAAATAAGAATTTAATTTTTTTGGAATATTATGTTAATTAAATCTACGTGCTGTATACCCAGAATACCAATTTCTCTACAATTTACAGCCAAGATAGTTACTTTAGTTAAGCCGAAATTAAAGAGAGGCCATGGCTTTTTTTGTAGAAATCTAAATTATAAATAACATAAAGACGTAAAAAATAATAGCAAACAGTTCAATGTATGTCACCAAGTTATTATATTATTAAAGATATATAATTTGTTGGGTATAAACTATTTAGGGCCGGTTGCACCGAGCGAAGTTAAGAATAACCTAGGGTTAACCAGCTTGTATAATGGCTAGGTCAACCCACCTTAATTTGCATTGCACAAGCATGGGTAAAGGGAAAAAATGGAGAGAAAAGGTTAACTCAACCAGTAGGCAGAGTTAACTTCAGGTTATTCTACAACGTTTAATCTAGAATGTAGATTCTAGAACGTACATTATAGAACGTTTATTCTGGAATGTAGATTCTAGAACGTTTATTCTAGAACGTTTAATCTAGAATGCAGATTCTAGAACGTTGGTTCTAAAACGTAGATTCTGGAACGTTTATTCTAAAATGTAGATTCTAGAACGTAGATTCTAGAACGTTTATTCCAGAACGTAGATTCTGGAACGTTTATTCTAAAATGTAGATTCTAGAACGTAGATTCTAGAACGTTTATTCCAGAACGTAGATTCTAGAACGTTTATTCCACAACGTAGATTCTAGAACGTTTATTCTAGAATGTAGAATCTAGAACGTTGGTTCTAAAACGTAGATTCTAGAACATAGATTCTAGAACGTTTATTCAAGAACGTAGATTCTAGAATGTAGATTCTAGAACGTAGATTCTAGAACGTTTATTCCACAACGTAGATTCTAGAACGTTTATTCCAGAACGTAGATTCTAAAACGTAGATTCCAGAACGTTTATTCCAGAACGTAGATTCTAAAACGTAGATTCCAGAACGTAGATTCCAGAACGTTTATTCTAGAATGTAGATTCTAGAACGTAGATTCCAGAACGTTTGTTCTAGAATAAAATAGAGGCCATTTTGTTTTCTGCATGGCAAAACATGGGGTCCATAACCGTGGGTTATTTTTTCAAGGATTAAATTGGTGCAACACATACTAGTGCAGCTAACCTGGAGGTTAACCTGCAGGAGTTACATTATATTTTAACCCGAGTTTAGTATACCTTAGAATTATACACCTTAGTTTGTGCCACCGGCCCTTAGTTACATGTAATTGTTAGCCGTTCCCACTCTTTATACTTCGGAATTAATATGTCTCGAAGTAAACGGCTTATGCAAATTTTAATTTAGGTGTAGCAATAATTAGAATTAGATAATTAGAGCAATAAAAATAATTAATATAATCATATTTATTTATTTATTTTTTCCTATTATTTTGATCAATTTTGTCAAATTTGATCAAATTTGACATTATTTTAACCAATTTATTGACATTTTGTGAGCTTCATGAGTAAAAAATGTTTGAAATTTCGTCCTCCGATTTTGTCCTGGATGAATGATTATCTGTAAAAAGTTAAAAACATTAAAATGATGGTTGAAATGCATATTCGTCCCCGAATTAACCCGATACGACGAAATGCTCTAGGTTTGTCGACCTTTGAAGGCAATTAGGCGTTGACCCCCATGCACACTTTGTACACTTTGACCCCCATGCAGCAGCAGCAGCAGCATCCCAGATGAAACCCATGCAGCCAAAAAGCCCTCCAAAATGACACTTTAAAAAGAGTGACGATCTAAACATTAAACAAACGCCCGAAAATATATAAAAAAACAAGGTTTCTGAACATACATGTACATGTATGAATAGAAGTCTGTGTTTTATACGATATTATCAAGAATTGTGATATGGGGAAAACAAGGCGCTTTTTGTCCCTTTATATGTACATGTACCACTATTTGGCACTCCATAAACATTGTAAACAGACAGATTGTATAGGCTTAAAAAATTGTACATGTACATGGCAAATAATGTACTGTATGTCATGTATATCACAAATTCACAATCACAAATGTTTATAAAAAATGTCCAATTTCTCTACTTGACCATTGTACAATGCATATCATGTGACATTTATACATTGTTTAACAGTGTTTGGAGATGGAAGATTTTATATTTTCATGAACTGTAATGAGTGGGTCAATAAAAAGTAAGACAACTTTATATAAAAATCATAAAATGGTTATTTGTTGATGGAATTAATATTTGTATATTTGTACATTTTTACCTGAAGGATAGAAAAAGATTCCCCATTTAAATTTGTGTTCAAAGTTAGCAAATTTATCCAGAAACTGTTTCAAAAATGAACATGATTTAACAAATTGTACAGATATTTATTAACAAATTGTACAGATATTTATTAACAAACTAGCTGGTTTACCCGGCGTTGCACGATTTGAAAGCCTAAAGATTGAAAGTATGAGTACTTTGAGTACTCGTTTTGCAAATGTAAATGAGTATATGGTGTATATGCGCATTTTAAAACACCCCCTCCCGTCCCAAATTTCAAAAGCAGCTGCAAAAATGAAAAATCTGATGAAGGGAACCAATAGAAACCATATGGAGAGCTGAATGCAACGGATGCGGGGAATGCCCCTGAAAATTACGTTAGAAAATCGTAGATAGGCTATCCTCAATACGCCTTTGCTTTGCAGGGAAAATAGCTGTTTGATGTCAGGGGCTAGCAATAATTCAGCAATGATGCGTTGATTTTAAAACAATTTTCTACAAATATTAAATTAATTATATTCAAATACCTCGCCCCATTTGCATTATACATATGTATGTACTAATCATCGATTATATACTCGTAATCCATAAGATTTTGAGAAATTTAAAATTTATATCGGAAACTAGGATGCTGCTGCCCCTGAAAATCACGTAGAAAAATCGTACGTAGGCAAACCGCTATACACCTGAGCTTTGTAGTGAAAATATATCACGCTTACCACGTGCACAAATTGAAGGCATATGTGCAATTTGCGCACATGGTAAGCGTGTATTTCATTTGAACGCTACGCTCCCTGAGCGCTGTGTGTATTTTGATAGGCAGAGCGCTTAAGTAAGAAATAACCCCCCCCTACGCCCCGGGGAGGGGGCAGATGCAAATTTTAAAAGGGGGTAAACCTTCCCGGGGGTTCATACAACTCCTCCCCAAAGTTTAATCGCAATCGGATGAACGGTTTAGGAAGGCATAAAGGACAGACAGACACACAGACAGACAAACATTCGCTTTTATAGATATAGATATAGCCATTTTATGATTTTTATAAAGTTGGTTTACATTTTATTTGCCCACTCTACATATAGCTGTACATATGCCTAATTTCTATACTTCAATTAAAATATACGTTGTATATATGCTTATGGAAAATATATTTAGATTATACATGTATAATATATAATATGACGTAATGTATTATTTTCCATTTATACATTGTATTTCTGGGTTTTATTATGCTTTTAAATAACTTCTAGGTGTTTTTCCCCTACATTTTCTTGATAATTTGAACAAATTTTCTATTGCTTTTAATCACTTTCGCCGTATTTTAATGTTTTTTTTTCACCCAATTTAACATTTTCTCGATTTTTTTATGTTTTTTTTTCATGATTAATCTTACTTGTTTCTGGTAATTTCGTTTAAGGGGGAACTGAACTGACTCTGAACTGCATGTTTTGCTATGAGGAAAATTTTGAAACATATACTTTTAAAAAAACTACTTGTTATATTACAAAAATAAAAATTGATAAAAATGCAGTATTTTTGTAGCTACTACTACATGATCAAAATTTCATCATTTTCCCATTTATAGAGGACTGTAAATGAAAAAAACAAACTGTAAAACTTTTGCGATAGTTCCTCGACACGCCACTAGATGGCAGCAGGTACTGGCACGATGTGTATTCCAAAAAAAAAAAAAAGTATTTTAGTTTTTAATTTTTTAAAAATTCACT
>JAQGCC010001323.1:0-24615 GCA_034698905.1 Xestoiulus laeticollis | reverse complement strand
TGCAAAACGAAAAACGCGATGTGCATGCGCACTCACCGATTTCGGTCGGAAAAACGCGTAGTGCGAACCTGGCATTAACTGGATCTTTGTCCCCCTTTTGACACGTGTTATAAATAAAATGGAAGTTGTTAAGCCTAACATCACGTGGCTAAGCCTACATTTCTTCTTTGCTGGTTTGTTACACCGTAAAGTGGACACCGTCCTCCCCACCTTTGCCGATATGCCTTATCGTTTATCCTGAAGCTTTCGCTCGATTTTTTTGTGAGCTTTTTGTCTTTGTTTTTTTTTTTCCGTTCCTTAGGGAGCGCCGTTCCCCTTTTCGGTCGTCTTGTATTTTTTTCCGTAACACGTAACCGGGCTAAATCCATTTGGGCCCTTAATGGCTGCTGATGGCTCCCAGTTAGGCCTGTCATGTCGACCAGTGATAGGGGAAAGTGGAAAAAACAAAACAAATTGATAATATACAAGCACTTGCCTCGCTTCCTTCCTTCCTTCCTTCCTTCCTGTTTCTAATACCACTTCACTTCCGCTCCACTTACCTTGCCTTAATTTATTTCACTCTCTCGCAACCAGTTTTCCCATTGCTTTTACCATGTATACAGTTGTCTTGAATTGTCAGGGAAATCTGAAAGGTTAGATTATTTCCAATGACCTTTTTCGATCTGCAGGCAATCTTTTATTCATGGGCTTTGAAATAAGGTGCTTTAGAAATTATGATATACATGTCTGTACCTTTTAAATACACAGGGTGGCTATCCCCCGTACCACAGTTTCCCCACCTTAAGCTTCTGTTCCGATAAGACGAAGCTCGAAATTTGAGCCGATTCGGTAACCCAGTTGCCAAATTGTCGACATCTTATCGGAGATGGAGCTCCAGGCAAGAAAAATCGAAAATTATCACAGAATTCCCTATTAATGTCTCGACAGCAACGATTGCTTGGTAAAAATGAGAATTGTAATCTGGCAACATGGTGCACATGAAATTTGTCTTATTCCGCCATTTTGAAAACTGCTGCTCAAGGTACCTCATTGACCAACCTTGATCTGGTGCTCAGATGTAACTATCGGTGGTACCATTCCCAGGACTTGATACGAAGCTTGGTCTCATGCAAGCAGCGCTATTTGTGCAACTGTGGTACGGGGGTTGTAGGGGTGTTGCACACCCCTACAAATTTCGAGAATGACTGCAAAAATGAAAAATCTGATGAGGGGAACATACAGGAATCAAGGGATGCTGATCGAATGCAATCGTGCCCAAAACATTTGACCCCAATGCACATTTCAAGGCCGTTTAAGTCTTATCTTTGAAATGGTGATAGGTACAAAGAAAAAGTCAATTAGAAAGTTGTAGGGTAGTAAAAAAACATTACGTTCATGAATGTAAACATAGGGCACATGGATGATTATTTCATGACGAGTAATGATCGAAGCTTCCTTATGAGTAGCATAAATGGGAATACAGAAATGAGGGACATCTAACGGCCAAACATTTGTAAAAATGGTGGGGCCAATGCACGATTGAATAAGATAACTAACAGTTCAGTACTTCAGACTGTCCTGCTCCCTGGTGGCAGAAGCTATCCTATTGGTCATCGCCATCGCAGTCGTTGAATGATGCATGCATAGCGTAAATACGGATTTGGTAATTGGACGTAAATATCCGTGAGTTTTATGCCCATTATACGAGTGGAATAAATTAGGCAATAAATATTTGATTTTTATTTCACCAGCATTGTTCTCCATACAATATTGATTGGATATGACACGTTTGCCATTGTGGTTACTTTCGTTCTCCCATCGTATAATTATTATCATAACGGTATAAATTGTTAAACGAAGCCAGGGTTAAGTAGAATTGAGAGTTTGATGAAAAGCCAGCTGCCATCATCGTTTTAATTGTCTAATTTTTGCTCGATTAACGCTTAATTAGACGACGTTCATAATGACTTAATTCAAATTTCGTGAGCTTGATCGTCCCATTAATTCTCATTGTCTTTATAAATTATTTGCTTATAATTATTATTATACCTAATAATTTCTTAACGGTTTGCACCAACCTTAATCGATGATTAAAAATGCTTGTTTTTCTGCAGAATTATAGTGGGTCTGTGCTAACTGAAGTTAACTTTAATGATAGATTAGGAAGGTGACGTCCTGGTACCGTGGTACGGTCAAGAGTTACTCGTGGAAATGGGCGTGAAGCCCTTAATTATGCGCGTTGTGAGGAAGTATGATGGGATGGGACAGTTGCCATGGTAACTATCTTTTATCAAGCTGAATATTAAACAGATCACGGAGCAGATTATTTTTAATTGCACGACTAAAAAAAAACACTGACCCGGAATGATATAAAAAAGCTAATAATTGAACGAATGTTAATTTTCATGAAATCTGATTGAACTGGTTAGAGTTGGAAATGCAGCATTTACGTCATACTTGTTACTTGATAGTGTTTGCACCATGCTCGTTTAGTTTTAATTAATGGTTTTATGGATTTTAACATGATGCCTGCGGGGGGTTTAATGTAAGACTACATATAGAAATGTTTAAAAATTGCCTCATTAAATTTAATTCATTCACATGCTCTAATTACCTTCTTAGTATTCATAGTGATTAATTATGGGTAGATGTTGTAAAACATAACAGGTTAATTTAGACAACCGAAACCCACTGAGCATGTGGGACTGAGATGATTTTGGGACACCCTGTAAAAATACTGATGCCCCTTGACCATAGGCAAACAGTGCTAGCACTGGTGCTATAAGGTTGGCTAACATTAACGTTAACGTTAAGCAGTGTTTAGATTATTTTATACAACCCCATCAATATATATACAATATGCCAATAATGCGACTTGTATGTTGCATTTAGGATTTTGAATAGGGTCTACAATGTTGCAAATTTGACCCGAGTCCATCGTTTGAACTTTGACCCCGGAGCCCTCGGGCGAAAATTTCTCCGAATCGACTGTCGTGTTTATATAATCGATTTAATGAACGCATCCTTTTCATAATTAAGTCAGTTGATCCCGTGTTTGCCAAGTAAGCCGAAGCGCCGTTGCCATTGTTCGGTTAATAAGCGAAGCGGCGCTGGCGGCGCTTTTGTACCTAATCCTAGATCGCTTCCATATTGGCCCTATATCGTTTTTTGAGTGCAAAAACAAATTCAATCGAGGCGCCCTTTGCCCGTGACGAGGGGAAAACCCCTCGTCGATGCCTAACTTCGATTAGGTCTATTTAGCTAGGGTCGAGACCTCCCCAGGGGCTCAATAACAGGGACCTAATGTTTAGTACGCGGGATGGCCACCAGGGAAATAGTCACGCATCACTTATGTAATACCATACAATTGACCCAGTCACGTTTTCTATTTTGTCTTGGATGAAATAAAAATCAGAGAAATGCTTTGTGCCCATTAGTCGCGACAAGCCGCTCTGTTCGTTATATCGAGGGGTTCTTTATACACAGCGTTTCTTATATTGAGAGCAAGGCTAATTAATACATGAGAGGTATAGGCATTTAGGTTGTGACCAGCCACTGTTCGTTATAGCAAGGGTTCATTATACAGCAGGTTCCATATACTGATAGGCTAATACATTACATGAGATAAGCTAATATCTGAATTTTGGTAGTGACCAGCCACTGTTCGTTATATCGAGAGGTTTGTTACACAGAACGTTCTTTATATTGAGAGGTTCGTTACACAGAACGTTCTTTATAATGAGAGGTAAATGCATGAGAGGTATCTGCATTTAGGTCGTGAACAGCCACTGTTCATTATATCGAAGGGTACGTTATACTGAGAGGCTAGTACATGTTTTTACATTTGGTTTTCGTACACGTCACATGGTTCGAAACATAATTTTATCCTTATATATAGGACCCACCCGGATGATGTGTCCCTTGCACTCTTCGACCCCTCCCTCTCTAGGGAAATTCCCTTTTAAACAAAACCAAATTCCGCACAATGAATCTCAACAACGTGATTTTCAATACAAATCACGTCAAGTGTCACAGAAAGCATTAAGCCCTGATAAAAAAAACTGCCCTAGCAACATCGGGGCTATTTTACTACGAATGGACATCAAGGGGGGGGAGTGACCGAGGCGCCATTGTTGTACATTGAAAATCCCCTTCAAAACAATGGTTCTGTGAACGTTGAAAGGCAGGCAAAAGGCCCCTTCTGAGGGCGATATCCCATTCTGTAAAACGAAATAAAAGCCCCGTGACCCCTGACTCCCGGGGGTCCCTGGATTTTCGTTGGTGGTCAAAGGGGCCTCTACTGTCCCGCCCGTTAACACCGCAACTCGATATTTTAATGGATTCCTAATCGCCATGTTTTTATCCTCCTGTTCAGGGTTAGGGCTAAGGGTTAGTAAGGGCACTTAAGAGCTTATTCCATGGGATAGGCTTATGATTTTTAAAGCCAAGTAACTTGATTTCATTGAATTTAGATAAGATTTATTCCAGCGTGAAACAACAAAAAGGTTTATGTATTAGTCCATGGTCACCTCTCGATATAACGAACAGGGGTACTCAAAATATTGCGATTGTATCCCCCCCGGTGTTTAATAGAAGACAAAAGTACTGTTGAGGCAAAAAACTATATGGCATTTCAGTAGGTAAAAACTGCTAGGAACGATAAAAAATGTATAAAAACAGACCTTTCTGTATAACGAACGAATATCCCATCCCATTGGCGTTCGTTATATCGAGAGCCGACTGTAATTAGACGAAAATAATACGAAATGCCGTATAAAGAATGACGAACGTGTACGTATAGCGGGGTGTAGTTGTTATAATGTAAAAAAAATTGTTTCTCTGGGGATTTATCGTAGATTTCAGTATGATTTTTGCAGGAAAAAATTGTGATGGACAAATTGTGTTTTTTTTGCATGTTCAGGTTCAAGCTAGCTGTTTTCTGTTGCCATGGTTACCCCATGTTTACTCTAGCATGTTCCGTCACGTGTATTATGTCACTGCCGATTATTATTTTTGATTATAATGATTATCATCGTCTTCTTAAGAACAAGAACCTCTCTCTCAATTACTTAAGCACTAAAATTAATAACGTATTATCTTATTCTGAGAACGACGCTTATTTACACAATCAAAACACGACATGTTTCGTTTTTTGCAAAATTCCCATTGGTTTTTCAATGTTCATTTTTTGGCTAATGTTTCATATATCTCACTTTTTTCTTTAGATTCCAATATTAAAATGTCTTAAATCAACATAAAAAGATGCTTCAAAACTCTTGACTTTCTCTACAACAATATACACTTATAGGGTAAAAACATAGTGCTACAGTACTAACAGCGATTAAAGAATCGCATCATTCTAGAATGAATCTGGGATGATTCTGGAATGATTCTGGAATCAATGATTGCAATCGAACATCTTGTTTTCGATACCATTCAGAACTCATTAAAATCAAGAATGATTCTAGAAAAGACAAACTCGTTTGTGTCCTGGATTCATGCTAGAATCATGTGATGCTCTATTCTTTGATGCGCCGCTATACTATGTGTGGGTGCATCGCGAATCGCAGGTATGTCTTTAGGAATCATTCTAGAATAAAGCGATTCTTTAATCGCTGATAGCACTATGTATAAAATTCATAATGATTCTTCTATGAAAGGACATTCTGCTTTGCAATAATGTATTTTAACCTTATTAAATTTGGCGAGGTCACGCGTTTTATCCACGCGGTGTCCATGCACACATCTATCCTACCAGGAATTTGTCTAATTTGTATTACGTCTAAGACAAAATAGAAAACGTTACCAGATCTAATATACTGTACATGCATCGTGTAACTGAAAATAATGATGCATGACCCTGGTAATACAATTACCTAAAATCCTTAGTGATTCTTGATATTTTTTATTCGCGGTGCATGCCGGTGCACCTCGTTTTCCATCCGCCATTACCCCCCTCCTCCTTTTCTTCCATCTCGCCTATATGAAATTCGCTTGACATTTTCTAAGCTTTTGATTCACTTTTTGATGCGTTTTCATCAGACCTTAATACCCCCGGCTTACATCTCCATATTGGAGATACGCCAGTGCTTTTATTTTGCTTTTTCTCCGTACTTAATGCTATTTCCCCCAGCATTCAAAACCCGTCCATCATTCGGAAAATATTTTCCCCTCAAGACCGTATTTTATACCGATTGCTACTTTCCCTAAAAAAAGCATCCGAAAATAAATATAAAAAACACTTTCGTGAAGCGAATTAGGTTTGGGCCCGAGTGAAATTGCCAATCGAATAAGAAGCACCATCCGCTTTAAAGTGAAAAATTACGACTACTGAAAATGAAAATGTAATACATCGCGCACATTTATATTTTCTAAGAGGAAGATGGAAGAAATGGTTTCACTTTTAAAACCTTGAAAAAAAATCCTAGTGCATGTTTGTGTAGAACAGTGTGATCCAACTTTTCATACCAAGAGGGCCACAAGAGCACATATAAGACAAGTGACCTTTATACCAGGAGAGTAATCAGCCACACCACTTGTGGGAAGCACAATGAATTAAATTCCCATGTCCTATATTGAATGCTTATCTTCTCGATCTTCAAGTCAATTCAATTCGTTACCCTGCAGTCAGCATGTAACATGGCATGTGGCAAAGTGCCAGATTTTTAAGGGAAAGAGTATAAGGTTGGGGTCGCTTTTTCGGGCACTATCCCGGCATCCGCCAATATGTGCCCATATGGGCGATTAAGGAAGGTTGTGGGAAACCACGAAAAACCACAACCAGGATAGCAAACCTGAATTTGTACCCGGGTCTCTCTCGAGTTCAAGGAGTTAAGCTTATAACCACTAAACCAGCCCTTGTCAAAAAAAAGCTGCTGCAAAGTGACTGTAAGCTTCACCTTTTTTGACTTCAGAATGCATTTTCAATAGCTTTAAAGTGACTGTGAATGTATGCAAAACGCCTGAAAGTGTGAATATATAATTAACTGCAAAGTATGCATGCAGTAGGCCTGCTGCATACATTTATTTAAATACAAATAATTTAAATTAAAATAGAACTTGGCATGTGCAAGAATGCGAATTGGCATGCACAAAGACCTAAAATAGTAGCCTATGATGCTTTTGAATTAAGCCATTCAGGTTAGCTAAAAAAATCAACTGCAGAAGAAGGTATGCAAAGGCATGTTGCATGCATTCCTACATGTATTAGCATTTTGACTTCAGCATCTCGACGGTTGCAGGTGAAGTCAAAATGAAGTTAATGCATGCAAGCAAAATGTTTTTGAAGTTGATGTGCATGAATTCAAATGCATTTTGCAGTGCATTCACTTCGACAAGGGAACCGTGTCGGTATTAAGTTATTGTTGTTAAGTATTCAAGTATTCTTGCCTCTTGATCCCAGGTTTTGAGATTGCTAACTGGTCAAGGTCATGGGAATTTTTCGAAAAGGCTAAATTCCCAAAGTGGCAGCTCTTTCGAATGAGAGTTTAAACTGAGGCTCCATGTAGATCCCAGTGGTCGCAAATACCGGTTATTTTAATAAACGTTTAACCTTTTTTTTTCGGTCGGTAAAACGGACACCGATTCTCAAACGTTAGTAACGTTATGTTACTAAACAAACTGAAGATATGGTTTACCAACAAGGATCTTTTATTGATTGATAACTATTTTATCCAATCTTACCTACATGTTCATGTTTGCTGCTAAGAAGACCAGCATTTCTATATTTTCAGGCAGCAAACTACTTTTTTTGGGAACAATGTTTCCAATTTTTGCGTGTAAAACTAAACGGAAAATACAAACTGTTTAACCACTTCTGAGACGGTTTCCGTTTAACCACTGCGAGCACTAGTAGATCCCCTTGCTCTCGGCACGTTAAAGACCCCTCGAGGTCCTTTCCCTAGCGATGGTGTTTAGCCCTCGTGTGTAGAAATAGGTCAACATAAAAAATCACCAAACAAACAAACCAAAACAATTGGAAAAACCCATCTTGAAGGACCTATAACCAATTCAATGATGTCCAATTCTTGCAGCCAATAAATTTCCTTTTCCACCTTCCCTCTCCAGGCGAACTGACAGTTCAAAAATATACATTGACAAACTTCTTATCTGCTTGTTCAAAGAAGTTGTTAGGCATATGGCCTCCAGTCATATTTCTGAAGAAAAGCAGGCAGACTTTGTTTCTAATGCAGAAATATAACAAACTATCTCGTTTACCCTCATAAATACGTATAAGTAATGCAAGAGGGCGCCCCCTATTAAAACACCCGTCGTTTTATGATGTTGGGGATTTGAAGTTTGTAGGAAGAGGATTAATGAGGGCAGGGATTTCTTCCTTCAATTTAATTAACTTATTCGAAAACTCTCCTCCATATATCTTTCAGGTCTTAATTATGTTTTAATGATATATTTTCTCCGTTTACGTTTTGTCTGCCTGCGATTTGTGTACGTTTTAAGACATGGGGAGGGTGATATTATTTCATGCCAGCGAGATTTCGGATGCCTATGAATTTAGCCTCGCTGAAACATGCATGCATTGGCTTAAATATTTAAATCGCCTTTATTTTATTAAATAATTAGTTGAATCTGAAGAATCGTACGTTAAGGGCACGTCGTCTGTTCCGTTTGCCTTTTCAAAAATGGATGACGAGGTCTTCAATTATTTAAGGCCTTTTGATTTGCATGAAAACAGAACTTGTTCTAGAGCTCCCCTCGTCATATTGGATTTTATGAAAGGCCCTTGGGCAGTTTTTTTTATCTCTTCATTGTATTACAGTATATACATGGAGTAAATACATACAGTAAATACATGGAAATTTTTTGAAGTTTAACCGGAAGGTCAAAGGTTATTGATACAATACCCCTTGTGAGAGGAAATTGAAAGGATTTTTGTTCAGTTTTTTAAAGGTATTCAGTGTCGCATAGACACAGCAAAACCTGCGAATAGCACAAACCACTGGGACCAAACCAAAAGTTGTGTTATTTGATGGGATGCACCATTTCATGATGTTCATATATTCAGTTCAACTTGCGGATAGCAAAACTTTAAATAACAATAACTCACAGTTAAAATGGATTGATTTTACATGTATTCAGGTGTAACACAATTACCTTGAAATAGCACATCCCTTCGAATAGAACAACTTTTGGATCGGTCCCAACGTGGTTTGTGCTGTTAAAAGGTTTTGTTGTACATGTAAAATCGATCCATGCGGACTGTGAGTTATCGCTATTTCGAGTGTCAATGCTATTTAGAGGTTCGCTATTCACAGGTTTTTCTGTAGATCGATTAAAATATAATGATTAAGTAATTGATCATGGTGATTTAGTGGCATTGTCTTCCTGCAGGCTGCAGGATCCACTGGCCAATGAAGTCATTGTGTACGCCCCCTGGTGTCACTGGACACGTGACACATTCGTGCGTAGTGCTCTTCGTGACGTAAAACTGTCTGTTTCGTTTCCATATGGCATGTTTTGAGGGAGAAGCTGAGAAGCAGTTGATCCTCGTCCAATATATTGATGATATTAAAAAGAGGATGAAAATTAAAAATAGATTTGTTTCATGTGAGTCGAAATGGATCGCGATTGCTTCATTATGTTCATTGTCTCGAATGCGTGACTCTCTTTTTGACGTTTGAACCCCTCGTAATTATACTTTATACGTTTTCCATCACCGTTTCTAGTTATGGCTAGGAAAATCCATTTAATTTCATGCACGTGACTAACGAAAATCTTACTTTTTGTTACGAAGATGCATGGCCTAATAAGGATGCCCTTAGTTCTACCATTACCAGACTAAATTGGACTGCTCAATGATATCAAGAATTTCACGTGTTTGGACACTAAACTGGAAATGCTCTACAGTGCAATTCGCTTATAACGATCTTCAAGAAACCTTTGAAATTAGATCGTTTTAACCGAATTCGTTTTTTTCGGACTTATGAAAAATAAAACGTACATGTAATAACACTAATAATGTGCATACATGTACACAGAAATAAAAGTTTAAAATTCATTTATGTGTATTTATTAAATTTATTTGACCGAGTACATAATAGTAATTAAGCGGTTTTGGTACAAGTAAATTTACTGGATATTACAGAGAAATGTAATAGTTTTTTATAAATAATAGTGAAACCGTTTATCTCAAACTGGAAAATGTATAAATCTTGTATGCCAATATTGAGAAAACAATTTATTAAATAAAGATAAATTTTAAAGTTTGTGTAGTTATATAGATCGCACATTTCTAAATTTTAAAATTGAAATAAATATCAGCAAGTGAAATATATAAATGCAATTATTAAATTTGAGTTAAATTTAATTTAAAATGCGAAAACTTTTTTTGCTTTTTTAAAATTAATGTTTTGTTAGCAAAATAAAAAAAATTATAATAAGATTTTTGATAAAAATGCAACGCAACTTTAAGATTGACCAAGTGTAAATATCCTTTTGTCATTACATTAAATGTATCATTACATATGCACTTGGAAAATGGGAAAGGAGGAGGAAATCTTAGTAAATCGTTTTAGGCGAATGAAAGGATCAATTTACGTTTCAAAATGGGATTGCTATATCCGGTGTATCGTAATATTCGACATCGTAGTATTCGAACAAAATTTCATGTACTTTACGCATGATAACAGACCAACCAAACACATTTTCGGAATCGTTATACCCGGAATATCGCTGTGCACGGCATCGTTATAGGCGAATTCCACTGCATTTGGTGGGAATAACTATGGTTAGGAAATAAGAGTGTCATAGCAGGTGACTTTGACATTCTGGTTCAAACCCTCTCTTTAGTGATATTCTTACTTCCGGTACGTCCAGAAGTAGGAAATGCTTTACTTACATTCCTATTCTAACTTAAGACATGTCGAAAATGTTAAGTACATGGCTTTAAACCCCTCTTTTATTACGTGATGTTTAGTGTTTGTCCAGCAGGCGTATTTAACGAGCTGTTTGCTCTGAGTGGCTGCTGTTTATTTACCCCCTTGTTCGGTTTAAGCGAGTGGATAAACAGTGGCTCCCCCTGAAGTGGCGCCACGTGACCCAACGGCGCTCACCCCCCAAGAGCCTTCAATGGAGAACACGTGCCACACAATTAACTGGGGGTTAGATACCCCCTGTTTACATTAATGCGTTAGTCACCCTCGCGTACAAATCGAAATACATGAAAAAAAGAACACGGAAATTCTGAATGGAGAACATTAGAGCACGTGTGCCAAGATGGCGGAGGCTTATTGTTAAATACAATTGGATGAAATTGGGCATTGGTTAGAAATATGCAGGGTGAGGTCACGATTATCAATTACACAACTCTGTTCTCCAATATGTAGTCTCGATTTTGAACACAGATGGCGTGAGGGAAAAAAAACTTTGGAATTACCCTAATACCCGGGGTTTATTAGAAAACCGGGATTCGTTAACACTTAAACTCGTGAACGACCCGGGGTTTATTCGAGAGCGATGTAATACATGTAGCTACAGAAATGGGAAATTCCCCTTTAAATTCATTTTAACATAATTTGTTCACTCATTTTAACCAAAAATGAATTTGTTGTCTTTTGGAACAGTTTTGTTCACTAACCTCCTAATTATAATATGACCAGGAAAACAACTTTCTAATAGTAGTTCGTATATGATACGAAGAACATTGTCTAATATTACTAAGGAATTTTTTTAATAAAATCAGGAAGTCAGGGAAGTTCAATATTTTATTTTTGTGGGAAACCTGCCATTGCCTAAACTTACTGTCACTCATTACTTGGCCCATAATTCTCAGAATTTCAGCAGCACTGTGACTTTTTGCTAACAAAAACTTGATTCTAGTAAGAACCTAGCAGTTGGCTGGATTATTTTTTGCTACACTTATTGTCACTCACCCTCACATGACATCAAACGTGACACCACTCTTGGAAACTGACAGCTAGCCATCTGCTAAATCATCTAAAGCAGGGTGGTCCAACTGGTGACACCCAAAGCGTTGATCGAATAGTGTCCGCAAAGTGCAAATTCCGCACAAACCAAATATTTTACAACATGTTCCAATTTGGATAATGTTTGGTTTGGTCAGATTAGGTAAAGATTAGTTTAATTAGGAAGTTAGACATGCTCAATATTCCTAGATTAATATTCAATATAGACGAGTTTAGATTAATACACCCAAACTGATTGTATAATTTACGCCTTTATCCTTGTAATGTTTTGCAATCTGATAACAAAATGTTAACATGGTTAATATTTTACCCCAAGTAATGCTATCATTTTTAAATACTTCATTGCAAATACAGTTTAACTTGCCTCTATTGTGTACTTACCAACTTGAAGATCAAGAAGATAAATTCAATTTATGATGAGGGAATATAATTGAGTGCATGACCTTCAAGTACTGGCTAAGTGCTCCCAGGACCCTTTTGGTATGAAAAGTTTTAACCACCTTGATGTAAAGATAAAGCGCAAGGGGAATTCCCATTCCAAGTTTCAAGGGGTGGAAATTTCAAAACGAACTTTACACCTTACATTAAAAATGAGTTTCATGTAACATTTTTTGTTGTTGTTTTTGTCAATTTCAATTTCGAATTCCGCTTTATCCCTCCAGGAGTTCTTTCTAACCTTTGTTTGCTTTTGCTTCATTTTTTCTAGTTTAGAATAAATTGTCAATGCCTTAATTCCGGCAATTACCCTATGGAAGCCTGGGGGAATCCTTTTCATATATGATATAGAGGGGGTGAGCGGAATACAACACGGCAATTGCAGATTGTTTGCGAAAAGCGTTGCTAGCGAACACACAAAACTCGGGTTTAATCAATGTTGTTATATCAATAATTTCCCCTCAATCAGCCGCTGTTAAACAAGTCTTCATTTCTGGTTGGCAACATAAATCTTTTTTTTATCCTCATAATTTGGTGAGGTCAGGCATTTTGGCCACTTGACATTTTTATAGCAGGAATTTGCTCAATTTTTATTTCATCCAAGATACGATAGAATTTGTGACCTGGGCTATCGTAATGAATTGTTGGTGTAACCTGGGAGTTAGGTAAATTGTCAAGAGACATGTTGATAGATTCCCAACTAATTATTTCTGCATTTTTTGTGTTAATTTTTTGTGTTGAATTTAATTGATATAAAGTTAACTCCCCTTCCTTTGACATGATTAAAATTGGAGATAAAATTGAGCTACTGTTTAATTTGCCTTCATTAAAAAGTAATCGCTGATGTGGTATCGACATTTTAATTAGGGGCAAATTAGGGACCAGTTAAGCTCATTAAAATGAAACACAAGATTGACGCTGTAATTGCGATGCTTGCAAGTTACACATGACGCTATGTCCGGTTGCACCATCCTTAGGTTAAATTTAATCGTCGATCATATTCATTTTAATAATTTAATAGCAAATTTGATTCTAGTGCACTCTGTGTATCCTACTGAAGTCATGTGATGACAGATGGTGCTAAAAGTCAAGTTTAATGATATCTCCATTTATATTTAATCCGTGTTTAGGTGCAAACCACCATGTGAGTATACAGTGTAGGTGCTTGCAGTGTTTGCCCCCTATCACATATTAAGGGGCAATGAGTAAAATATAACTCATTGCCATACAATTCAATATAAATTATCATATATTGGCAGATATGGACATAAATGTTTCCATACAGGAAATACGACATATATGGCCATATATGACCCTATATAATTATTGAACCTGGCCAGTATTACCTTAAAATATACATGTATTTCCAGGTAATCTTCCATACCTTGATATTGTCTTAAAATGCCATATTTGTCCATATATGTATATGGAATATAATATTATAATACATTTTCAGATTTTGCCATACATGGCCCTATATACACCTTGTAATTGTTGCACCTGGGCAGTCAGTATTCCTCGTTTATGAACATTTTTTGGTGGTCCAACCCGTCGTAAAAGGGTGGGGACAGTAGGCTTAATTAATAATCTCACTGTTTTTTTAGGTCTCTAATAGTAGCCTCCCCCCTTCATCCCCTTCCCCTTCGAGCACCCCTAGCGGACGAAGCACTTGATTACTGCCCTGTTTTTTTTTTGCAATGGTAGTATATCGCGTGTATTGGCGGCGTGTGACATCGGGCAGGTGGCCAACTGTCGTTTCGGTGCCAGGTGGACTAGGGCACTCCCGAGGGTCACCCACCAATGGCCCTTCGTCATAAAACCCCGAGGCAGGAACAGACAACGGTGATGTATGGCTATTAACGATCGGGAAAAAGCAACGCGTGGAACGGATGAGGAGGGGTTGAGGGGGGAGGGGGGTGAGGAGGAAGATGGGGGGGGGGGTGATGGCGTTCCGGGAAATGTCGATAAGGCACCGTGTCAACTCGCTGGTAGCCGGAGTGCCTTAGCGCATGCGTTGCTTTTTACGATGTTAGGATGAGTTATTAAGCCCTCGGTGATGCATCACGTGGCTCAAAATAGATACAAAACGTAAAAAGAGGATACTTGGACCATTAATTGTACTGTGTGTAATCATACCAACATTTCATAACTACAGTCGGTTCTCGATATTACGAACGGAGTGGCTGAACCAGACCAAAATGACTATACTTCTCATGTATTAGCCTCTCGATATAACGAACAGTTCGGGTTGTCCTTTAACTAACCCACAATACTAAATGACTTTATAACGAACGGCAATTCGATGTCGTAGGTCAGAGACAAAGAAGTTATTATCTTAAAATATTCTAACGCTTATTTAAGGGGTACTCAAAATACTGGAAATTAGCAGCTTTAGTGTGTACACTCTCTCCAGCATTTGACAAAAATTGTATTTCTGATGTTCTAAAATATGTGTAAAACCAGACCTCTCGGTATAACGAACGAAATTCCCATCCCTGTGGCGTTCGTTATAAACTCAGTGCCGAATGTAATTTGTGTGATACCAAGATGTACTCAAAATGGTTATTTGCAGAGCATTATAAAAGTTCCCTATCAATATCCGGCATATATCCCTATCTCGACAGAACTGATCAATATAGCGTTGTGCATGTGACATTTTCTTTCTGATTGGCCGGGAAATCTATCATTTCTCGGGATTCCTTGAAGAGAATATTGTTAAATTCCAGAAGTATATTGAAATTCTGAGACGACATTAATATTTAAAAACACTTGCTGAATTCATGTGCAACATTTTATAGTTGAAAGTTATTTCGGCCTAAAAATTGCCTCATGTGTGCCAGACTACAGAGATCAACTCCATCTGCCATTTTGAAAAGCCATTCTCGATGTACCTCCCTACCAAACTTGAGAAACGACCAAAATTCGGGTGACTTGAGAGCGTCTGCTGTGCAGCTGTGTTAGGGATACCAGCATAGTCAGTCTACTTGAGAGCTGGCGCCGATGGTCGAGTGGTTATGCGCTTGCCTCTCTATGTGTGGGGCCGATCCCCAGTCTAGGTTGGTGGGAGTTTTTCGAAAGGGCAAAATTCCCAAAGTGGCCGCTCTTTCGAATGAGAATTTAAACCGAAGTTCAGTGAGATCCCACTTGCTCATTGCACGTTAAAGACCCCTCGAGAAAGGGTGGAAGTCCCCTTTCGTAGGCAAAATTTGCAGGGAGGTGAAGGAGGCCCTTTCCCCGGGGTTGGTGTCTAGCTCTGGTGTGCAGAAATAAGCCAATGTAAAAAATCACCAAACAAGCGAACAAACGAACAAACAAACAGTCTACTTGAGACTCAGTTTGCTCTCAAGTTCAGAAATATTAGCAGCAGTGGTAAGGGGGCAAGGACTGCAGCAGGATGAGCGTGACAGGGGGGCGACCTTCCTTAAAATTATGATTTTAATTCCGTTGGCAGAGTGCAAAAGTGAAATTAGCGCGTTTTAAAAGCTGCGCATTTGCATGATTTCGGAAGCCGTGGGACTCATGCATATTTCATTGGTTTTGGCGAGATACGGAAGCTGGTGCGTGTTAAATTTATTATAATGTTAGCGATGCTGCGGTGGAGAGATAGCGCAGCCCCAAAACTGCCAAATGTGGTGAAAGAGTAAAGTTTCCAAAGAATGATAATTGGGGGGCGAGGAAAAGAGAGAAAATCCCCGACTCGCACTTTTGCCTTAATTTAAATAATTAAACCAATTCAGACGTAAAATATTCATGGCGCAACGAGCGAGAGAAAAGCTACGACAGGAAGCGCCGAACATAATTATTTAATTCCCTTATTCTTATTATTAAAATCACGGACGGCGAGAAAACACTCCGAGGGATATGCACACATATGCACTCACACGAGGTCAGGTCACGCTTTCTAACTTGTCTTAGACGAAATTTACTAGGGGCGTAGCGCCGGTGACAAGCGCTGTGTCACTGTGAGGGGTCTTACAAAAAAAATTAATGTCTTCGTCTTAAAAGTCTTCAGACGTGATTATAAATCGAAGTTTTAAGCCTGGTCTACACTTAACGTTTTGTCGTCAGTCTTGCATGAGCATGAAGATAAAACTATCACTAGAACTTCTGATGATCACTGACAACATTACGTTACATGTAGACCTGCATGTTGAGAGCCTGTTTTAGTGATCATCAGAGGTCATCAGTGATTGGTTTGTCATCGTGATCATGCATGACTGACGTCAAAACATTATGTGTAGCCTAAGTCTACACTTAATGGTTTCTCTCCATTCTTGCATGATCAAGAAAAGTCGAGCAAATAACTGACACAAATCGTGCATCTACACGATTCAAACTTTTGCACAAACTTTTGCCCAGTCTTCTGCATAGTGGTTCCAGAGAGTAGTTTAGAGAACGTAATGGAAGGAGAGAGAAATTTGACCATCTTGCTTGTGCACAAATCTCCAGGCCAATTATTATTTTTTGAGTTTGTCAAACCTCATTCGATTGTAGAAAATTCTCCTCATTTATTAATGTCTTAAGCTTAATGATCTGAACTCATTTCTAAGCTCGTCATGCAATGAGTTTCATTTCAACCTACGACATAATGAAACTAATGCTTTTTTCCCTACACGGTCAAGAAATTCAATTTGGTCCCAATGAAGAAGAAGAAAAAGACATTTACGGATGCGTTTACGAGCACGTCTTAAGGCACCTGTGGTGACTCAATTAGTGTGACATTAATGAAATTAGGCAGACTTCGGACAAGATGACGACAACATAAAACTGACTGTCCCTCTTTATTACACCAACATTTGCCAAATGAGTGCCATTGCGGATTTATTAGCGCAGGCTTGTAAAAAAACTAACAAACAATAGCGTGTTTTCAGTCGCTCCCACCTTTAATATTTAACGGATATGTTCTGTAAAACATTGTACTACACTGACCTTGTTTCAGAATTACAGTATGGTTTTTAGCTAAAACAAGAACCTTAGTTGTATACGGCAACTATACATAGAGGTCCTTGAAGCATGCATTAAAACTAAACATGTCTTGAACTTGCATGTCCATGCAATAGGCCCCACATTAAGCTCATAGTGATCTTCAGGTTGAAACTAAAATAAAACCACAATATGAGTACTTTGGATGCAATATTAGGGTAAAAATAGCTTAGAGCATGAAATAGCATGGCACGGCCTTGAAATGCAGCTGTTTTTACCCTTACAGGCAGGGTGTTTGGAAAAGTCACTAGCGCCGTCACCACCCCTGGTGGCAAAATTTAAAACTAGTCGCCATATGGGCACTGTATACTACTAGCCTTTGATCCCATATCTAACAGCGTATTGCTTGCGAATAAATATGAATACTTCTGGGCGGTAGATAAAATGCGTGACCTCGACAAATTTAAAAAATGCAGATTTTTGCAACATTGTCGTCAATATATCACCGGATATTAAGAATCAAAATTTCAGCTAGGTCAAAAGATTTTATCATTTTTTAATTTTGTAATCTAGATTGCGATTTAAAATGGTGGTATCGAAAGTTTTAAAAACTGTATTTTTTATTTGTCTCCATGACAACTATTCGATTTTGTGTGGTATTAATAAGCTGGTGGTTGTTAGTGAGGTTTGTTTGTATTTTAATTTTAATAACAATTCATAATGTCGGCTTTTCTCATCAAATTTATCGACTTTCTTGTTTTTTTTTCTGTTTTTTATTTTCGCGTGTATTGTTTTAAATAGGCGGTTACGGAAATGCTCGAAAAATTGCTTTACAATGCTATTAAGCAAATTATTGTATTTTAGGAGGATACACCCCTTTCATGGTCACTTTTTTTTAAGGGGGAACTGAACTGCATGTTTTGCTATGGGGAAATCTTAAAACATACTTTTAAAAAAACTACTTGTTATAATACAAAAATAAAAATTGATAAAAATGCAGTATTTTTGTAGCTACTGCATGATCAAAATTTTATAATTTTCCCATTTATAGGGAATTTTTAAAAAATTAAAAACAAATACTTTTCATTTTTTTTTGGAATACACAACGTGCGAGTTTTAGTTTTAATTTTTTTAAAAATTTCCTATCATGCAGTAGCTACAAAAATACTACATTTTTATCAATTTTTATTTTTGTATGATTATAACAAGTAGTTTTTTTAAAAGTAGGCTTTAAAATTTCCCCATAGCAAAACATGCAGTTCAGTTCCCCCTTAACGATAAAGTACAAAATTTAAACGAAAAATGCTAACTTGCTATATGTCGCTATCATATAGTCTGCTCTCGCTATAACAAAAGCCAAGGGGATGGAACATTTGTTCGTTATATTGAGAGGTCTGCTTGAATTGCCATTCGTTAGAAACAGTTATTTAGTATTGTGGGATAGCGAAAGGGACACGCCAAACCGTTCGTTATATCGAGCGGTAGCATGTTTTTCTAACTGAATTTAGTTATAAAGAAGTTGCAATAATTCAAAGTTGACCAAGTTCTAGTCATGCATTTCCACACATATATGGTTCATGCTTGTTTTTAACCACCGTGTTTTACTGAACTGTTAATTAGCATGGAATGGTGCAAATTCTAATAGCATTTGACCATTAGTCATTATTGATCGCTGTACTTTACATGACATTGAAAGTACATATGGTAATGGTCTATGCATCTGATGTTTGTTTTTGGATTCCATCACGTTAATTTCATTTCCCAATTTGAAAATATTAAAAAGAGGTCTCCTAATGACACGTGGTATCATTCAATATGGCTTTTTTCTGCTTGGGTCTCACGCAACATCCTTATTTGGAGTGTTTCGTCCAAAAGGCCCCTCAGTCAGTCCGTCATCGATTTGTTCATCGGTGCAATCGTGAAAAGCTCGTCTGTAATTTGGTCTTTTATGTCATCCCGTTTGCGCTCTAACACGATTATTTTCTAATCCCCAATTGGCCCCGGCTCCTTTCAATTGCCTACATAAACTGTAAATTACGCGGCGCTCCTGCTTCCGTCGATTAAGGTGGCCTGCAATCCCCTAAAGGTACGGGACGTTATGGACGTCCCCCCCCCCACCCCCTCTACCAACTTACTACTTTTGATCTTGTTTTAAAACACTGGAAATTGGGTTATTTGGCGACAGAAAAGGGGCCGCCATCAAAGGCACGTTTGCATGGACACCCTCGACAGTGGTTTCAAAACTATTTGGACCTAATGTCATTAAGACCCAATCCCCTCCTCTTCTCAACTACATGTAGCATAGGGTAGATATACTTAAATTTCCCTCATGTTTGCTATGGCTTTGATAAATGAGCGACTTCTGATTGGCTGGACCTGGACCTCTTGATAAGGGCTTGGCGACTTTTCAAAGAAAAAGGTCAATGCTGTGTATACCCTACAATTACATGTATTTGTATAGAAAGGGTGCCCTCAACATGTGGGCTTTAGCAGAACTAACATTATTCACACCGACCAAATCAAGTGCACTGATGTAGATCAAGTCTTGATCGAGTTTGCTCGAATCCAATCAAGTTGTCTGCTCCACTTGATGTGGATCAAGTCTTGCTATCGTCTGCACCTCGTTTCAAAGTGGCTTCACTTTTATAGTGTGTATGTTGTCCTCCATCTTGAAATGTAAACTGAAATGGTGTTCCAACTTTTAGGGCGCCCTGTATACTAGGTCATGTGACCAGTTTAACTGAGTTCGGCGGTGTGAATTAACACGCAAAAGTTTTGCTTGATCCACATTAGTTGATCTACATCAACGTCGGTGTGAATCAGGTGTAAGTGACTACAGTGAAACCTGTAAATAGCTATATAGCGCTATCTGGAAGTGTATAGCAAACCCTCAAAGTCGGCTGAACCTGCAAATAGCACTCAATTTTCAAGTAGCAAACTTTATGGTTTAGTGCATACTCAAAATCACCGGACGCGAATAAACCCCTGGTCATTCACGAGTATAATTTTTAATAAACCTCGGGTCAATAATCTTATATTCTCAAAGACAAGATGGAATTTGTGACTGCAACTTTATAATTAAAAATTGTAAAATACATAGATTTTCAGAAGTTTGAATAACAGACTTGGAAACCATTTTAACAAGTGAACTAAGGTTAGTTTTCCAAAATTAACACTTTATTATTTGAAATACAAAAGCGAAGCAATTCAATAAGAACTTCTTTCAACTTTTTTCAATGCAAAACCATTATTGCAATACATGTTGTGTTTTTTATTCAATTAATGAAATTTCTTCTAAAAAACACGACTTTCTCTAAATACAGTGTGTGGGCATTCTCATTTGACGTACAAAAAAAGCACCATATTGTCTTCTTAAAAACAACCTTGTCCATTGTGAAGACAATTGAATGTCCACGTGCAACCAATTTGTTATCGGCATAGGACAAAGTGGACAAAGAGACAAACCTAGTGCTTTGTAAGCAGTACCATTTTTCTTAAGAAGTCCTCCTTCACCATTTCGCAAACTGACAATTGTGCAATGTTGTTGCTTTTGCCAAGGATGGAACCTACGTTGTTGCTTTTTTACCCTCATTTTTGTTATTTCTCCATCCATCATTTTCATCGATGCCATTGTTGCTATATGTTGACACGCAAGGACACTCGTCAACTCGTTTAGATATCCGATCCTATCGAGAATAGCCTCACTAACAACCTTTTTTTTTTACAAAAAAACACGATTCTCTTGACAGAATCCAGCGTGGTGTTTACTGATTTTTATCCTAGTCTGGTGGAAAAATGATATAGACTCTACATGTATGGACCAGAAATTGTATCAGATACATGGAAATATAAACCCATGAAATTAAGATGCTGAATGCACCCAGTCACTGTTGCATCATTTATATCACGTGTTCAGTGGTCATATCGTAACGGTGCATTCCTGGTTTGCAAAAATCTAGTTTTTATTTTCTGTAAAGTTGGTGTGGTCACTCATTTTATCCACTTGGTGCTTATACTCACATTTATCTTGTCAGGAATGTGAACATTATACATGTATAGTCTGTATAGAAGCCAAATGTGTTCAGACATCGTGTTGTGAAATAAATGCTAAGATGTGACTGGTGTTCACATTATTTTGTCTAATCCTGAACAATAATAACCTAAACCTCACACTTTGCGTCATAAGGTTTTTTTTACAAAATAACAATTTGTTATTTTTTTCAGGTAATCCCATTAATAAGCTATATGTTTGCTCAATTTCGAATTGATGTACACGATTCAGATATTGGATTACCGGTACGTTTTGATAATAGGCGTTAAATAATTGATTCATAAGTGGTAATTACATCCGCCCCAAGTGTACTTATACTAAATGTATGGACTTGGGGGTACGTGTATTTGATTTAACTTAATTTGCCCTTAGTGGGTGCCGTATACCCACGTGTTAATTCGCGTGTCAGTAACCGGCCCCATTATTATTATTATCATTGTTGTTGTTGTTATTAGTATTATTATTTATAAACGTCTACCCATATAGTGTACTTATGAAAGTGTGAGGGGTTTATCTTATAGCCGATGCATTTTTAAAGAAGGCTTTAATCGGTGCAATGTATAAAAGGCATATCATCTATTATGTATTTGCCCATCCTCTATATCGGGAAGGCCCTTTCCTATCATTTAGGTTTTTACATCATATATTTATAAAATCGGAAAAGTAGACACATGTATAGTGTAAATTTCCAAATATGTGTTGGTTTCTAACAATGTCCGGTTCTCTAATAAAAGCCGGGTTTCGGAGTATATTTAATGCATATACTCGAATAAACCCCCGGGGGGTTTATTTAAGAGTAAGGAGCATTGTCCCGGGGTTTATTAGAGACCTTCTTCAGGAGGTCTTGGATGACCCCTTGATGGTGGGCAAACTCTCATTACACACCTGCTTACATTGGTTGCCTTTCTCAATCGGATGTGATTGACCTTTGCCCTGTCTGCCATCATAGACACTGTCACATCCAATATTCTATTTAAAATATTTGGAAAAACATAATTTTGTAAGTTTACAAAAGCAAACCAATCACGATTAAGAATATACATATTTAATACTAAACTACAGAATAACCAATTTTGAGTTCAAATGATCTGATGACCAGAATAATCCTAACATTTCCTGTTTTTATAACTGGCCAGATGTGAACAATGCTGTTAATTTTTGATCATAGACCTTAAAATTTAATTTTTAACAACCTACGTGTTTTAGATTTTGTGCACTGTGGTTTTTATCCGTGATCGTATTTGGTTTTAAGGATATATAATGAGAAAATTCTATAAATTTGCATCAGAAATTAAACACACATGGACATACAGTGAAACCTGCGAATAAGAGCCCTCCATATAGCGTACTACCTGGGAGTAGCGCACCCTCGCAGTCGGCACGGATCGATTTTATAGAATAAACTTACCTTTATATAGCGTATTCCCTGCGAAACGCGACATGCGCACTGGTTTCTTGGGACAAAATCATGGTTTTACCTGCGAAGAGCGTACGCCAAAGCATGCTACAATGAAATTTCACCCACTGGGAAATCCCAAAATGAAGGCGATAAATGTCAAATAAATACATTAGCATAGTGAAAGCATGTTTACCATAAATATCTCTATGTATATAACCATGTTTTTTAAAATGTGACTATACATCCGAGAATATGTTCATTTTCTGTTAAATTCATATTTGTGAAATTATGTAAATGCCATATATGACTATATAACTGTCTATGGCTGTTTCATGACATGAAAATAATATATATTTTATATGTATAAGGCCCTATACATTTTTTTCCACCCGGGTGGTCACTTCGAAGCAGATGGTCCTCTTGGGTCAGAATGATGCTAATGAAAGGAATGGATTCCAGTTTTAACCATCGGTTAAGTTAACGGTGTTTGGTGCAATTGGCTTAGGAATGCAGCTGTTTATAGCGAATGAAAGGAGGAGATCGTCGACGCCCAATCGGACCTCCTATTATTTATTCATGACGTTCCGCATGATGTCACCTCTTTCGACCCTCCCTCCGAGGGCGCCACCCTCCGGCAGAACGAACATATGTCATTGGGTAATTCCCCTAATGAAAAATCCTCCATTTTGCCTACTTAAAACAACCCCCTCGTGTTGGAGTGCCAGAGTGGTTTAAAGGGAGAAGGGGATGATGCGGAAAAGGGGGAGGGGGGGGGTGGATGCTGAGGAGAGGGAGATAGCAAATTGAAATGGGAACGAAGATATGAGAAGCGCATTTTCATATTAAATCGGCATGAAATTATTGATCGAGCGTGATTATTATTGCATTTTGGAGACTGAAAGCTTAATTGCTCTTATTTCGTTTCGCCGCTGAGGTATACGATAGGGTGGGTTGCGCAGAGCTCGGTTTAATTTAATCTGTGGTTAAAAAGGGTGAAATATTAGTAGAATATTGAGAATATCATAACACTTGTAGGTTGATTACGTACTAAAATATTTTGAAATTCATTTTAATACGTGCTGCCCCTTGAAAATAGGCAATCACACATAGCAGCTGAGCCATGAGGAAAAGCGGAGATTTAGGGGTTCAGTTTTAGGTATTGGGACCTAAATGCATTTTTTACATATAAACTGAAGCTTTTTTGTTCAGTAGCTAACTAAGGCTACAATAGGGCAAATATAAACAATATGTTTAACTGTCTGATGACCACTTAGTGACCCCGAGAGTTTAAAATCTTAATTACAATAATTTGGTTTTCTTAAACATTTAAGTTGATTATTAGACATACGTTTACGTTTATGGCCCTTACTGTTATTTTTTTTAAAAAAAATCAAGTGTTCTGAACGTTAAGACGATGAATAGGCAACATTATTCCAAAATCGATCCAATTTGCCAAATTCTGAAATTATTTCCAGTTTATTTGCTTCGTATGTCTGGGTTTACACTTAAAACATTTAAAAAAAACTATATTTTTATGAAAAAGTTTGGTTTAGTTGATATTGATGATTTGTTTTACATTTGTATTTTGCAAGCTTTCTGTTAAATAAATAAAAAATGTCCTTGATAGAAAAACCATTTTAGGATGTTCATGATTAGTTTTAATTCAAATATGCCATCCTTAAGGGGAAACTGAACTGACTCTGAACTGCATGTTTTGCTATGAGGGAAATTTTGAAACATATTTTAAAAAAAACTACTTGTTATAATACAAAAATAAAAATTGATAAAAATGCAGTATTTTTGTAGCTAATACATGATCAAAATTTCATAATTTTCCCATTTATAGGTAATTTTTAAAAAATTAAAAACTAAAATACTTATTTTTT
>JAQGCC010001322.1:0-24634 GCA_034698905.1 Xestoiulus laeticollis | reverse complement strand
CCGATCAGCCGGTCAGCCGAAAGTTTGACGAAAAGGATCTTGACGAAAAGGACTTTGACGAACTGTCCGGCCACCCTTGCCAGATGTCAAGGAAGACTGTACGATATCCCATCTGTTGCTGGGACGACAGGCTTAGACATCATATAACGGATGTTAAGACTTCAAGAAAAGCATTGATAAGATATTAGGTTGTTAAAAATGCAGAGAGGATCTGCACGATATAATATGGCTTCCTGCACGTCGTACGTACTGCAAGTTGATAAAAATGTTAAAAAAGGGGGAACGAAACACCTTTAATATGGGGAAATCTTAGAACGAATACAGCTCCTGTTTTAATTTAAATTTTTGAAAAAAAAAAATTTTGAGATAAAAAATTCGCAAAATTTAAAATTATTTTTTATTTTTTAATTTATAAAAAAACCCGTCAATATATAAAAAAAAACGACAAATGGTAGAGAAATATTCAAAGAATATTTACAAATTTTTTTTCTTAAAAATTTAAATTAAAACAGGAGCTGTATTCGTTCTAAGATTTCCCCATATTAAAGGTGTTTCGTTTCCCCTGAAAGCTTCTTAAAAAGTATTTCCAAAAGAGTTAAAATTTTTCTCAAATTCGGCCTTAGCTTGAATAACGCGATTAATAAGTTAATGATCTATAGGTCATCATGTCATTGTTCTCGTTTCTTTTTCCAGTCGGTGCTGTGATAAGAAAAGTTGTGGCAATAGAAATGAGACTCCATCCGATCCAGTCATCATCGACAGGTAGGATTCCATTCCAATCATTTCTGACGGGTGCATGCCCCTTTAGCCCCAGGCTATACACTAGGCTGAAAACGCGCGTTTGGCTATAGCCTCAAACAAGGCTTTTAATTAAAAAAGAATTTTCGCACGCGTGATATTAATGTGCAAATTTTAAAAATCTAGAATTTAAATGAAATTGGATGCCCTGTTTGAGGCTAGCCAAACGCGCGTTTCCAGCCTAGTGCATAGCATGGAGCTTAATTGACGGTCAAATCGCGTTTTTTTCACCGCTCCTGGACGAAACGATGCGTTTTTTTTTAAAAAACTCGTGTATACATATACTGAGGAAGCACGAAACGATGATGTGTGCGGTGAAAAAGGCGTTTTGGCAGCTGCTGTAATCCTGTTGTGACAATCGGTTCTTGCGGCCCCTTGTTCGCTTCCGTCCTCCGAGGTATTCGTGTTTTCCTGTTGCTGATTTGTCTCTCGGGGGCGTAACAATGAGCGGATGAGGCGGAATTGCCAACGTTTTTGGTACCTAATGCCGAATATATATGTGGAGACAAAATGGCAGTGACAACATGGGGCCTCCCACAGGGACCATCTCGATTAAGTCAGCTACTGGCACAGATACGCTGTGCACAAGACGCACTCTTATACCCTGCGGCTCATCTGAAAAGCGTTCATCTGTTGAGTTTGCTTCCTCGATTGCCTTGCCTCGAGAATTTTGGAATATACTTTTTTTGTTAAGCTTATTTTTTTTTTAATATTTTTTTAACAATGTTTTTTACAATTGGTATTTCGTGCTAAGGAATTTGAAATATTTTGAAGACGGTCCTATGGCTCTGGCTTTGGTATACATTGCAAATCAAAACATCTTAATGTCACCACTTTTTCAAACTTAAAATTTGTTACATTTTGTAATAAGACTGACAGTAAACAAAAGAAATGCAGAAGATGCACCTTAATTTAAGTTAAATTTCTTAGGATGCATCAAAACGTCTTATTTATAGTGTACAGTTTTTAAGATGTGTGAAGACACAATTTCTGATACGACCATATTTGAAATAATTTCATGTTTCTAGCATTTGTATGTTGAATGTTATAAAAGGTAACCTAGTCTTTTTCCGAGTTGGTTTATGATATCACAAAAATTGCATTGGGTAAAAATTCAATTATTAATTGCAATTTTCCAAACTGTTCTTCCGAATTCGATAGTGCTATAGTTGTACAATTGATTTGAACTGTTTGGAAATGCAATTAGCATTAAAGCATTTTTGACGATTTCCATATTTTCAAGATTTTAAGAAATCTTTTCTATGATCCTAAAGGGTTTAAACATATTTTGTTAGAATTCAATTCAATTCGTTATCCTGCAGTCAGCATTTAACATGCCATATGGCAGGGGACAAAGTGCCAGACTATTAAGGGGAAGAGTAAATAGTTGTGGCCACTTTTTAGGGCACTATCGCAATGCTTGAGGTCAATTCAGAGAGGCTCTAAACCCATATGTGCGAAACTTTTGGAGCCAAGTTCAGTATTGGAATATACCATGCTAAATAAATTCCACATGATGCTTGACATTCCAATTTGAAGTGAACGAAACCATTTTAGTATCCTCGACCTTATAAGCTATATGCATATAATATAAATTTGAGGAATACATGAGTGGTTTAGGGAACCTGACATTATACCCAAGAAAGATGCATGGTTAATAAAATTGCCAATCCCGAATAAACGAGAAAAAGGGAAAAATCCATCGTTGGGTTTTCAATCTAGTTTTATTGACACGGCTCGTTTTTACATGTAATAATTATTCAGCTTCGCTTCTTCGAAGCCAAATATTTAAAAATAAATGATTTGGTAAAGGAAAGGGAGATGCATATCCCATCCTCATTGATATTAATCCGTATGGGGATTGGATGGGGCGATGGGATTGATCTTTTGGTTTTCCTCTTCGGTTGGCTTTTTGCTCTGAATTACAATTGCGCACTGGACCGTGTCCAAAAGCACATTTTGGTGGCTGAGCAAATAGAAACTCCATTCCTCTTCGCAGCCAATCCCATCTCTAGACTTCTTTCTTGCCTTTCACACTGATAATGGAAGGTCTACATTTCCGGAGCATCTGATTCTGAGCAGGCGTTGTTTGCTCCTTACCCTTCCCATCCGTCAATTTTTTTTATCATTTTGCGTTATTTTTACAACTGCCAATATATGGGATCGGAGATGCTGGTCGATGGTCGCTTTTGGGTTGCCTTATCGCCTACGTCAATTTGTCGATTTCTGGTAGCTTGAGATGCTCGGTTTCTTAGCCCGGTTTTCCATTGGTCACTCCACGCGCGAATGACCTTTTTCCATCACCCCTCACGAATGGGCACCCCCGAATTTAGGCTGCAATCGGCTGGTCACGCCATCCAATTTTTTTTTCTCTTTGAAATCTAGCTAGACCTAAGCTGTAATTTCGAATGACGGAAATTTGTCTGTTTTGAACCCAAATCAAAGTTTCGTTCTCAAACTGCAGAACGGTTTTATATATATTCTCAAACAGTACACATGTTAAGTTCCAATACACTGACTTGTGCACTGTACTGCATATATAAACTTGCTTATTTTTTTTAAAGAATTTCTCTCTTAAGTCGCTGCAATATATGTGTATACTCTTGGTCACGAAATCTATTTCATCGGCCATGTACAAGTGACGTCATTTCATCCGATTAATATCAATATATCCTGAAGTTCGTGACTCCTTGTTTTGACTTGGATGAAATTTAGTATAGCTAACTGTTAATTCTTAGTCATAAGCTTATATTGTAAGTCATATAAATCATATTATAAGTCATTATACTATAAGTCATATTATAACTGTGTTTCATTTAACTGGCATTTTAGGATACATCGCCTTCACTGTTATTTCTGGTCTACAAAGATATATACTTTCTTATCCTTTTTAAATTTGGCGAGGCCACGCAAGTTATCTACTTATAATTGACTTACATGTACACATCTTACAAGAAATATTTGCTATTTTTATTTCATGTTATACAAGATAGAATTCGTGACCTGGGCTATTGACATAATTTTTCTATTCAGCATGAATGAGACAAAACACCAGGTTTTTCCCCCTGAAATTTGATGGGTACAGCGTAATAACTCGTAACTTTAGGGAAAGGTATTCTATATCATTTCTATATACATGTATATATTTTTGAGAAATGAGATAGACATAAGGATTGGAAATAAGATGACATCTTTATACTCTGGCTTGCAGTCTGATATAACGTATAAAGTTTGGTTTTGATCAGTGACGTGAACGTCAGTCGAAAGTAAAGCACTGCGTGCGGTCAGTGCATCGTGACTTTTGACCTCTGTTGCACTGGTCAAGGCCCGATTAAATGAAATTCAACGTCATCCACCGCTCCGAATCCCATGGGGGAATTGAAAAGCTCGACCTCTCCCCAACTGAAAATGAGGAAAAATGGCAGTTTCTTGGTATGCACACATTCAAAGGAGATTTCGACCTCGTATTGCCTACATATCCAATGTGGCGTGGCGAAAAAAGGAAGAAAATAAAAGGGGGAGGGAAGGGGAAATGGGACAATATGTTCTGGACGTTGGTCATTCGCTGCACGCGACGTTCACCGATATGGGGGGAAAAGAAAAGTAACTGCCTTGAATGACGTTGACATTAAACATTAAGGTGACCAAAAAAGGCGACCCGGCCATTATATGGCCGAACGGGCATGCAGTAATCACCTCGACGTCCAGTTTCTGCAAACCCCGTGGTCAGTCTGGGTAGGGAAAAAAGGGGAAATAGCTGGAGAGTAACTTATGGGTTAGCACGCCATTACCCCCTTGTTCGCCTTTTCTGTATATGATAAAACGAGAAATCCAATGTATGGAAACGGGGGAAATGGGGAAACGTTAAAGACGAACTTTATACCACTTTGTGTTTTTGAATGGACTGGGGAAATAACCCGAACACTGGCTCGTGAACTGTCAGTCTTGGGAGGTTGCTGAAGTGGTACGATGACAGGACAGTCATATGCTCAGTCTTTTCACTGAATTCTACTGCTTCCTGATCTGTGAAGGCTTTAGCCCCAGGCCACACTAGGCTATAAACGCGCGTCTGCATGGCTAGCCTCAAACAAGGCTTTTAATTAAAAACGAATTTTCGTACGAGATATTAATGTGCAAATTTTATAATTCTAGAATTTAAATTAAATTCGATGCCATTTTAGAGGCTTGCCAAACGCGCGTTTCCAGCCTAGTGTGGCCTGGGGCTAAGTCGTGCTTGGGAATGTCATAAATGCATGTTTTTTATCCATAAGGGGACGTTGATATGAAACATAATTTTCTCGCACATTAAAGGCCCATTGACGTGGATGAGCCTCTTGATAGATCTGTAAGCGCGCCATTGATTTGTAACGTGCGGTGTCACATCGACGTTTTGATGGATGGCTCTGCAGATGACCTTTGAACTCATGATTCCTGAGTTTCTGGTGACCCGCATGATGGCGCTTAATTGGCGTACTGCTCAATTAAATGCGATGGAAAGGAAAATCTGTCAATTACTAAAATCTAAAATTTCAAATATGCCTCTTCATTATCCTCGAGGCATCTGGTTTGTTTGGATCTATATACATATACATGTTCAAATGAAATTAATTTTACTCCTTGTAAATCAAAATAAGCTATCAGAGAAAGGAATTAATTCAAATGCTATATATTCATTGACCAAAATTATACAAAAAATGGCATTGTTTCTAAAAATTATATAAAGGAATATATTACTATAGCAAGGAGTATAGGAACATGAATGTGTTTTCTGCTGATCAAAAGCGTTTTCAATAGAGGGATTGCGCACGCTTCCCTTAATGCCCCGTCAACTGATTTACCTTAACGAGAACGCATTGGAAAAACATACAGTGCTGTCAATGTTGTTAACATTAAGGGAGGCGTGCTCAATCCCTCTATTAAGGGAGGCGCTCAATCCCTCTAATGTTTCAAATGTTCTTACGTGATGTATTTGGAACATGTATAGCGTCTAAATTTTAGCAGGTAAGAAGGAATATACCCTGGTGCAGCAATCCTTGGCTTATTAATTTTTCCATTGTTTCATCGCCATCTTGGAGCTCCACGTTGAATGTCCGTGGAGGTTATTTCTTCTGATAAATTGCTTTTCTATCAGAGCTAACCGCCAAGTGCGGAGCTAGTAAAACACGCTGTCCCACCGGGCAGATTGGTCATTTGATGACCACTTTCCGAAGTGCCGTCCGCTGGGGATGTCCAGTACAAAAGGGCTTTAACGCGACTCTGTGGGATTTACGCCTACCTGCATGCAAGGCAGTAGTTTCATAGAAATTGGCGAGGATGCGTTTGACCGGTGGTCACCAGTGGATGATGCGTTTTGCCGTTTCATGAGCTGGAAACGCCGGTGCGAAGGCCATTAGGAGGAATTTAGGGGCACTAAGATGAATTCTCCGCTGGGAACGAGAATATCCTCACCGCGTTATTCAAACATGGCGACGGCGGTTAACCGGCGGTGAAACCGTTCGTTACGGTTGGGCTTTATGCACACCCTGTACTGCGCAGGAATCGAGTGTCTGCCGATCTGGCAATTATCGATTTGAACTTCTCGGAAATGCGAATATATTTAGAGAAAAAAATGCGAGGATTTGTATTTTATTTATTTCTTTTTTTTGTGACGATATGGTTTTGCTAAAAATGACGGGTTTCGAGGATGCCACCCTCAATGACATGGGGACGTGGTAACACGTGTTAACTGTATATATCACGTTATAAGTCAAAATATTGAAGTAAGAACACATTAGGAACGGTGACCGGATCATTTCTCACATGAAACTCCCCAAACCCAATTATTTGGATAATTTGGGTTAGGTTAAGTTAGGTTGGCTTACGTGTGCTGAACTTACTTTTCCTATGACCAAAATTAATAGTATCATGCACAAATTGTTGTTCTTTTGGAACACCAGAATATTAAAATTGTTTAGAGAATTTATTTCTATATCCCTAGTCGAAATAAATATACTGATATCAGTAAATTCTATAGTGATATTAGTATACACAAAAGTTCCATCTGTATATAGTCATAGGCCTACTGATATTGGTTAGTTATACTAGTATCAGTACACCATAGTGATATCAGTATAGGCAATGTTTAACTGATGCCAATATATCCCATACCAATATCAGTGTAAATTAGTTTCATCATTATACTATATACTCGGATAAATCTGATCTGTTTGGCTGTCACCAGTATAATATCATACTGATTACCAGTGTCCCAATTATCAGTATAAAACTGATTACTGATATCAGTATATTTATTTCGCCCTACAGAAATGATATTTATGCGTATACATGTACATGTATATACAATGTGTTTTTATGAAGTTTTTGACGGGTAATTTAGAACACATTTTTATTGCGGTGTTAGAACACGATAAAGTTGTACAATTTTATATCTAAGATTTTAAATTAAAAAGGTTTAGACTTAGGACTTTGTTGTGCTATCTTGTGGAACAGCAAATTGTTTCTATACCAAAACCAATTTTTCACATAAGCCATTTTCGCAAAATTTCATTGCTTGATATTTTCAAGGATGCATAAATCGCGTTATATGAGAATTCGGCTCTGCATTTATAAACGGGTTCGAAACAAGTATTTATAGCAGCGAAATGCTTGAATTGATGCCATGCAGATTGAAGCAAATCGGAAAATGCATTCAAGATGAATTATGCATCTTTCGCCTCATCTTTACCTAAATGTACATTGTGACACGTCGTCCATGTTAGAAGTGACCTCTGGCGGAAGATTCCCGTTAGCAATTATCCCCAACCTCCTCCCCGTCATCCCCTACTGCCACTCGTCCCATTGGCTTTTTGATGCTTCTAAATGAATATTGATCACCCTCTAAACTGCATGCAAACAATCCCCGCCTTTAATCTTCCGCTAATTAATTATTACCTAGCGCGCATTACTTTAAGCCCGTCAATTAGTCGATCTGCTCGGCGCATTATTTTATTAGGCTCTCGTCTATGCAGGGGAAAAATGCAGGGATATAGGGGGGAATGGGGGATGGGGTGGGGAGGTAAATTTTGTCAGAACTTGACACGTGGAGCTCATTGCTTTAAATATAGGAGTTCAAAGGACAAAATGCTTTTATCCCCACCCTGAACTCAGCCGGCTTTAAATGACCCCTACAGATACGTTGAATTCCGTGTTAGCCCTACGCTTAGGCCCATATTTTGATCCCATTACTGGATGATTTCAGTGAAATACGTGTATTGAATTTCGACCTTCATTTTGATGCGAACCTGACAGTACCCCAAGATGAATATGGAGGACACGAAATAATGGTCGCTACTGCCATGCCTGTTTAATTGGTCATTAAACCTATTAGTCTCAAGCGAAACGAATGTTCTTAATAGACGTTGACGTTAAGAAGTATTAAAATTGGTTGCTAAAACCAGGCAAAAGTTATTTAGAATCTTTAGTTTTTTTTTGAAGCTGTTAGTAAAAAAAACTATTTGCTGATTTAGCAATGTATAGGCTTTCTGAAATTCGCGATTTAGCAGCAGATTAAATTACCTTCAAAATGTCCTTTTCCAACGTTGAATGATGTGACACTGTCAGTGATTTGTGTTTCATATAAAATTCTATTGTACCGTTTGTTTTTTAGAAACAAATTGTACACTAAAAACGTTGGGGTAAAATTCAACCAATATTGAGTGCTATATGGACATACCAACATAGGGTTAACATTATAGGTTAAATTTAAGTGTAACAACCAAATGTTGAATTGGGTTAAATCTACCCAACATACTATATTGAGTGCTTTATGGATATATCAACATTGAGTTAACATTATGTTGAATTTAAGTGTAACAACCAAATGTTGGATTAAATCTACCCAATATTTGGTATACACTTAAATTCAACCCAATGTTGGTAAGCGCTCAATATTGGGTAGAATTTAAACCCAATTACGTTTTTAGTGTGTATTTTTAAAAATAAAAGTGACATTATATAAGAAAGGGAGAGGTATTGAGGGTATAGTGGCGACATGAGTTCTGTAAATCGCCTTAAGTCGGCCATGAAACACCTTTCCTTGCGTGGTTGTGTTTGTTGCTTTTGGTACCGATCCTTATCTCACTCTGGTCTAAACAGTAATTCAGCCGAATTTGAACGTTATAGCGATCAAACACGGAATCATAATAATAACAGCTTTTCATTGTTTATTGTACCTGCATGCACTCCCGTTAAATTAATAGGGGGCTGCATCCCTCACTCCGGGGTGGGAACCAACCGGCCACGTGTTGGTCATTACACGGAATGAGGGATCGGATGTTGTCGTTTATTATTTCCTTAATTTGACAGCCTGTGACGGCGTTTCCGCTTCCGTTTTTCACGGTTCTTCCCCCATGTTGGTGATGTCATCCCTACCCTGTCCGGCTTTGGTAGCTAGGCAATCCTTGCGCACGATGATGTATGCAGGGATTGCCCATCGCAAGGGGGCTTATTTTATAATAAGAAACCTTGACCCGGGGATTATTATTTTTATTGTCCTCGGTATCTACAAATAAAACAATGAAAAACAAGGAACCCTACCAGAAACAAGCACATACGGTACCAGTATTTTATTTGGCTAATACAATTGGTACAGCAATATAATAACAAATTTCAGTGGGCATATACTTGCCATAATTGACGGTATTGACCCGGGGTTCATTGGAAATTACACTTGTGAACGATCCGTTGTTTATTAGAGTATTTATGAAAGACATTATGCGACATGGGCCATTTCTGCCATTTTTAGCCATTTGCGAGGAAGGGCTTTAGCTGAATTTCGTTCAAGTGTTCGAATGTATAAGGGGCCGTCCATAAATGACGTCACGCACTAGGTGGGGGGGGGGGGGGGGGGGAATGTCACACATTTGTGACGATGTGTGTGACGCTGGTTAAGTAATGTGACGTCACATCAAAAAATGCGCTACTTTAAATAGCAAGTTTGCATGGTCAAAATATTTGTTTAAAATTTCAGTTTTCCATTGCCTCCTTTTTAATTCATGTTTTCTCCTGCAATATCAGAGTGCAGCGCCAGCACCAGTTTCCACCCTAAGTTGGGTTTTGGATGCAAAATGATTTTGTTCGCCACTGGAGGCGCACCAAGCGGTGCGTGGCTAATGGCGCTCCGTTGCAGGTTGGCGTGTGCGCAGGGGAGATAGCGCGTGTGACCGTGTGCAAAGGGGTGTGACAACCTATTACCATCTTCCGAAATGGCACAATGGTAGTGCGGGAAATTCACAGAAATTTCGGGAGGGAAATATGCGCCAAGCCATGCCTGAAGAATTACTGCCGAAATTTCGATTTGTATATAAGGGTGATTTTTTTTTTTAGTTTTTGGAAAGCGGCATCGAGGTGGTAAAGGGGGCTTTAAGATGCGAAATTAATCATCAGGGAAGTTTTGGGGAGAAAAGAGTATATTTCATGCCTCATTGGGCTGCCATCTTAGTCCTGATTTCGCGTTGCTCTTATGTCATTGATTCCGTACTTCTCTGGGTCATGGGAACACTTTTGTTGTCATCACGTAGGCCTAATTCATGCAAGAGCACCACATCGCAATTTTAGATTCTGTTAGGTATTTATATTTTTGTCTATATTTTAAAAATTCCACAGAACGCCTAAATATCGACAAATTTCCATATTTTGCTAAGATTTGCAACAAGACTGAGTCGCGTTGTAAACACTGTAGGTCTCTCGGTATTGCCAGGCCTCACGAGAGGGGGGAAATTCCCCGGGCCCGGGATTTCTAGGGGTCCGGACAGCGATGTTTTTTATCGAATTTCTCGTAGTTTTGAGTGTTTTTTTTTTGTCAAATTTTAACAATTTTTTTCCAGATGTCTTCATTTTTCGATTGAAATGGGGCCCTAGGAGCGTTTGCCATCTTGGTTTATTGTGGGGCCCTGTAAAAGTTTTTACCCTGGGCCCGGCTTCGGCTCTCGGCGCCCCTGAATTCAGTTTATTTTTTTACATTAATGGTTACACTGTAAATTGCGTACAAAACAATGTCTTATAAACAGCAAGATTTCTACGAACTAATATGCAAAGATGCATATTTAATTCAGCACTTATTTTAATTCAAGCTTAGTTGCATTTTATAATAATTAAGACAGATATAAAATAAATGTGAAGATTCATCATATCATCTTATTTCGTGGACAGTTTTTCTGTTGTTTTCATAGGGTCATTCAGGATAGCCAGGGAAAATTGTTTTAAGAAAAGTGGAAAGCTCAAGGACGCATACTTAAAATTAAATTTCTGGAGATACCCGTCGAAAACGTTTGCGTTGTCGCTATTGATTTTAAAATATCCAAACCAAAATCAAGTGTATATATGCGGTTTATGCAAGCATTCATCGTTTATGCTAAATTATTATAAAACCTGGATTTAATTGACTGTTTCACTGATGAAAGCCTTTTTTAATAAGCTGTTAACCAAAGATTGGTGCAACGCTGTTTTTGCAGCCGAAAGGCAAATGTTTTCGACTTTGATCCTCTTTTCGCTCTCGAGAGGTCACCCAAGAGACATATCTTTGTTATTCTCGGAAATTTGTACAATTTGATTTGCCTTCACCGGATCGCAACTCTCTACGGAGTGCACCTTTGTTATCACGCTCTTGTTTCACACGCCTTTGCGAATTCTCAAAGAGGTTGTAAACCATAACCACTTTAGGTTAAATTCGGCATCAATTTTGAGTACATTAGAATGCGTAAAAAGCGTATTTGTGATGCCTGATCTACACGTGTGCAAAGATAAATGTTTGATCTTTTAGGTTTTTTTTTTCTTCGAGTCGAGTAAGTTCGTCGTTAAAGCAAATTTTAGCTTTTTTTTTTCCCTTCCTTTCCATCTTCTGCTTGGAGAAATTGGCATTTATTTTTTTCTTCTATTTCGAAGATCCATTAGCGATTGCATGAGTGACTATGGCTTAATTGTATAGCTATGCGAGGCTTCACGCAAAATCGCTTCTCTTGTGTAATCAGGGTCGAAAAAGCAAATACAAAATATTCTAGTGTTGGAAGTGGGGAATTTTCTACGCAAAAATACTGAGAAACTTTGGACGAGGATGGACCACATTTTCTTTCATTGTAGCTTTTAAAAACTTGCAATCCCCTTAGGGTAAAAACATAGAGCTATCAGAGATAAAAGAATCGCTTCATTCTTGAATGATTCCTAAAGACATACATGCGATTCGCGATGCACCAGCACATAGTATAGATACGCATCAAATAATAGAGCATCACATGATTCTCGCATGAATTCAGGACACAAACGAGTTTGTCTTTTCTAGAATCATTTTTGATTTTAATGAGTTCTGAATGGTATCGAAAACAAGATGTTCGATTGCAATCATTGATTCCAGAATCATTCCAGAATCATCCCAGATTCAGTCTAGAATGAAGTGATTTTTTAATCGCTGATAGCACTATAGCACTATGTTTTTACCCTTGTGATGCGAATTCGGTGTATTTCAAAAATAAGCTTGTGTTTATATTATTCGGAAAATTTCTGATCTGACCGGAATTCGCCTATATGAGCGTTGATATAGCGTTTGCAGAATCATTTTCCATTAAGCCCCAGGCCACACTAGGCTGGAAACGCGCGTTTGGCTAGCCTCGAACAGGGCATCGAGTTTAATTTAAATTTTAGAATTATAAAATTTGCACATTAATATCTCGTGCGAAAATTCTTTTTTAATTAAAAGCCTTGTTTGCAGAGGCTATAGCCAAACGCGCGTTTCCAGCCTAGTGTGGCCTCGGGCTGAGAGAGCATAATGGTTTTTTTCAGAGTGTTTATAGAAATGATCACGTCATGGATTAAATCCTAAGCTAAAGGCTAAATCTCAATAGGCTATATATTTTTAATGCCGATTCATTGTTGCGTTTTTCATTGTGTATTACACAATTAAATAACACGGATTTTACCATTTCATCATGGTCATCTTAAACATATATATCTTTGTTTTACATGGAAACCAGAGTTCTGTTTTGCTTTTTCCTGCTGTTCATTCTCGTCAACATAAACATGAGTTTAAGGTAATAGAGTTTGGGTAAGCAGCAAATCGACAAATGCTTCGCCTCGGTGTTTCTTTAATTACCTTCGACCTTAATTGAACTGGCTTTTTCCTCGCCATCCCCGGTCCCCATTTCTCCTTTCGCTTTAATTTCCGAAATTCGATTTCCACTCGTAACCAAATTCAGCAATTCCTCGGTTTTGCTCTTCCAAATAGGAGACTAATTCAAAGCTTCGGCGCTCCCGTAATCGTGCTTTTTCTCTTCGTATGAATTCCTTTTTTGCTTTTTTCGTCTTACTATGGTGTACACTGTTCATTTCATTTGCTAAACACTTTTTCATTCCCTGACCCAACGATAGGTTTATTTTATTTAATGTTGCAATATACAATGTTATATTGTTTGCATAACAGTCTGTTAAGACCTCAAGATATCAAACCACGTGTATACACGAAGTTAGCACGGGGATGACTTAGGAAATTGATAACACCCGGAAAAGTGATTTACATGTGTATTCAAACAAATATATATATTCAATATATCAATATACAGTAGTACCACATTTGCACGTAGTCATTTATACGCACCGTATACTCTGCAAATGAAGACATCCTAAAACCGGCAAAAGAGGGGCAATCCCGCAATTCACCCATGCTAGCACTGATTGCCGCCCTTTGCCAATTAATATATTAACGTACGTTTCACGTACGTTATAATAAACCTGTTTAGACAATCTGTTAATACCTGTGCCATTTCAAAGATGGGATATGTTTAAATTGGAATGATTATATTGACGATTGCTGGGATGATTATAGAGGGATTGTGCTGGTTACCTTTAATCTTGACGACATTGGCAGCACTGTTTTTTTTTACAATGCGCATGCGTGTGGACGACGTTAATAGATTTGTGGTTGAGGGGAGATGACAATTTCATTACATGTAGTTTAACGTAATACCACAACGCCTTTGAGGATTTCATTACATGTAGTTTAACGACTTTTACGGCGCATAACTCATTGATGCGCATGCGTAAAAGTGTGTTTATCGTTCTCGTAATATCATTTTAGGTTTATAAACATTTACACGTTTTTTTGTTTACTCGTGAGGCCATTTTATGGCACGATCAGCTGTACATGATTTTAATTCAAATTTGTACATGTGATTTCAAGGTGGTCATTTTCTGCCCATACAATATAATAGATTCTCCACCGTGAGAGTACCAATTATCATATTCCTGAATTTTCAGTTGTCAGAATGGTCAGTGAAAATCGTTTTAAAGTCAGGGAATTAAAAAAAAAATTAATTGCTGGGGGAGCCCAGTTGTTGTATGTTTAGATCATTTCTGATGGAATCAGCAGAACAACCCAGTTGAACGTGTCCAGTACACGTTAAGCCCTAGGCCACACTAGGCTAATAACGCGCGTTTGGCTATAGCCTCAAACAGGGCATCGAATTTTTTATTTTATAATTCTAGAATTATAAAATGTGCATATTAATATCTCGTGCAAAAAATCTTTTTTAATTAAAAGCCTTGTTTGAGGCTAGCCAAACGCGCGTTTCCAGCCTAGTGTGGCCTGGTGCTAAATGCTCTTTGAACATCCCAATTTCATGCAAAGTACATGACGTGGCAGTGGCACTCCATAAAGGCCGTCAGATTGTTGTTGATGCTGTCAATGAAGGTATGAGCTCGCCCACGTTGTTTCGCATGACGTCAGTGACCAAGGGCGTTCGAGAGTGAAATGGGAGCATATGCTCGTCCATCCGAAGCCCCATCTGGCGACCAGAGATGGGTTACGTATCTCCTCCACTTTACATAAATAATTAATGATCTTATAGGCTGGTGCGCCGTTATGGCTTTTGTTACCCAAGTGTGCGCTGCCCTTGCGCCATTCAACTGAGTCATTTTCAAGTCGCTCCGCACCTGTCACTTGGTTCGCTGCGGAGAGGGGAACGGAACCCCGCTTTTTGGACGGACGAGGGCCCGGGGAATTAGAGGGATGAAGCCTTGTCCGAGGGGAAATTCTCTCTTTTTGGACTGCATGCCTCAACGCGAGGGGTGCTCCTTATTCGTCTCTCACAAATTACTTAAGAAGGATCTACGTGCCCATGTGACTTTACATACCTGCATGGCCTATAGCGAATCCTAGCCAACAGATATCTTGAACTTTGTTGTTCCACACGATCTCCAATAGGAATCGTGTTTCCAAGTTGAAGATGGTGAACGTCTTTGTACGTCGTGTAACCCTCCACCCCACCCATCTCTCTCCCTTTTCCTTATATGCAAATTCGACCCACACGTTGTTATCCTTTCGTAGTGGAAATTAAGCAGGGGAAAATGGCGGAGGGGGGGGGGTGTGAAGAGGGCTGCGGAGCGAGCGAGGTGATTTCCCGTGTGGCTATAACGTAATTTAATTTGTAATTTTCCCTTTGGGTTGCTGGGGACATTATTTTCTCCGGCGGCCCTTCGCTCTAGCTTTCTCTCTTTCTGATAAAATGGCAATGGTTAAAAATTAAACACACACGAGGTAGTTAATGGCGGATGAGAGGGGATGCAGCGTAAATTATTCATGCTTCTTGTTGCTTACTGTTGTATACTGCCTTTTGGGTACCCAGTGCCGCCATTTAGGTCACCCGAATACTATTGGCGCCAGAGCTTTGGTCATAGCTTGTATGTTTTTGCATGCGGGATATATAGTACATTGATGATAGTAAGAAATTGAGGGATAGAATTTGTTTTAGGTGGTTCCTTTATTTCTGGTCACGGATTCTATCTTGTCTGGATTCGGACACATTCTTGGTTACGGAAGTGTAGGGCTCACATGTTCGTTTTTGCAAAAATGTTAATATGAATCGTCCTCAGTATTGAATACACTCAAAATACATGTATATAAACATTGTACGGTTTTATAATTGGGGTCGTTCGGCCAAGGAGACGTCGTTACTCGTCCATTACAATACAACACTGCACATCAGAAACCAGAAAAGGCACCAGTAAATGCAAGACCTGAGTTTTTCTTAAATTTGTCGGAATTTTATTTGATAGAAATCGTGAACGAACCTAATGGAAGAAATTCACACGCACTAAAACCAATTTATAAAAAGTGGTCACTTTCCCACACACTAAAAATGTTGAACTAAAATTTAACCCAATATTAAGTGCTATATGGACATACCAACATTGGGTTAACATTGGGTTGAATTTAAGTCTAACAACCAAATGTTGGGTTAAAACTACCCAACACTTATACAGGTTGCAAGATATTAACACAGGTTTCGTTTAAAATATGCCCAGAACAATGTAAATGCGAGGTTTGTGTTATTTATAATCAACTCATAATTTTTTACCTTTATTATAAATAACACAAACCTCACATTTATCCAATTCTGGGCATATTTTAACCAAAACCTGTATTAATAACTGTGACCCAACGTTGGGTAGATTTAACCCAACATTTGGTTTTTACATTTAAATTCAACCCAATGTTATTCTAGGGCACTCAATATTGGGTTGAATTTTAACCCAATGTTTTTAGTGTTCAGGTTTTACATTACAAAATAGAGAACTGGGAAATGTGAGACAAGAATTGCATGACATATACAGTATTCTACTAGTGACTCTTCAAAATGTGTACGAGTTCATTCCAACAAGGATTGATGATGTATTGAAGGAAAAACGTGGGCTTGCCTAAAATTACTCATGCAGATTCCTCGAATCCGTCTCAAACAGGGTTTTTTAGATGCAACTTGTCATGTATATACAATACACTGTGCACGAAGATATGGCCAAGTTGTCCCTAACTTCCCAATACAGCACTTTAGTCTCATTAAAATTTCAAGAAATGCATCGCTATACATACATGTATATGCCAAAGTGGTGGACTAGGGACGTTGCTTCTCAAACTCGGTCGATTTTTTTAAAGTAGTATAATACCATATAACATCTCGGAAAAGGTATACGCCATACATGTGTGGAAGGTCAACATGTCTTGACCCTTCTCCATGCAACGCTTTGGACCTAAGGAAAAATGGTGGCATACTGCTGTGAAGAATGGATGGCAGTAGCCATTTGTCATTTTACCTGGGTGAAGTATTACTGCACGCCATGGAACAACTCCCGCCCCCTCGTTTTTATGTGTTTTTAGCACCGTGCTATAAAATATGTATGACTTTTGCTGACTTATAGTCGTCGCTTCTCGAAACACTCGCTCTAGGGGTCTTATACGCTATAGGGCTCACGAGGAACTTGCATAAACGGCGTCAAATCCATTTAGAAGGAACACAAAAATAAGCTATGGAAAGAACATTTTTGTCCCACCACTGTACCGTTACAGTTAGGCAAGGGATGACGAATGCTTCTGTCGTTCGGAATTTGGCGCAGGATACATATTTATTGCATTTCCGAATGTTCTAAGTCATCCGAGTTGTTTTACATATTTCAACTTCCGAAGGTACATTTATAATGAGGTTAATTTTGCAGTAAATCTTTAATAATTCCCCCTGGGACGACAATTACAAAAAAAAGTGATTCACGACATTTTGATGCACGCAGCCTGAAATTCAGATCTATAATTTATCGCGGATCTGCTGCTGCGCTGCGTGCGACGCAATTTGTAACACTTGGCACTCGATCTACAAGGTGTTCAAAAAGTTATCTCGAATGACTTCCAAAACTCCTTCTTTAAACCACTTTTTGTGCACCCTGTATAGGCTGTTTCGCTATGCTGGTCATGCAGGGTGGCACAAAAATATCAACGCAAATCTTGTCATCGAACTTGATGCCAAACACCTCCCCACATACCCCAAGAAAAAATGTTCTGAATTCACATGTTATCTACAGCTTATGCTTTATGCCTGCATGAACTTAATCAAATTTGAATAACATTTTTTTTAGGTTTTTGGTGATTTGAGTTAGAAAAAAAACTCAAAAAGACTGAGTTTCCATAAAATACGTTTAAAAATGTGTGTAGAAAAATTGAACGGGAACAACATTATCTAAATCCAAAATAAAGAATATAGAAAATAGGCTCTTTACATAAATAAGCAAATAAAAATTTAAATGATATACATGTATGGTGTGGGCGGGTGGAATACCCCTGCTATACAACACTCGAAATGCATTCCAAAATATTACATGCGTGCATTATGACTGAACGAATAGAGGGATTAAGGTGTGCCGTTAATAGAGGGATTGAACACGCCTCCTTTAATGCTCCCTTAATGCTAACCACATTGACAGCACTGTATGTTTTTCCAAATCAGTTGACGGAGCTTTAAGGGAGGCGTTCTCAATCCCTCTATTAACTTACCTAGCTTAACGAGAACGATAAACACACTACGCATGCGCATCAATAAGTTATGCCCCGTAAAAGTCGTTATTCTCCTCAAAGACGTTGTGATAACACGTTAAAACTAATGATATTGTCGTCTCCCCTCAACCACAAACTCATTAATGTCGTCCTCGCGCATGCGCATTGGCAAAAAAACAGTGCTGTCAATGTCGTCAAGATTAAAGGAAATCTAACAATCCTTCTAATGAAACTGAATGCTATGCTTGTCTTTACTTGAAAATGTTTAAAAAAAAATACGGAAGACGTGTTTAAACATGTTGATGCATGTACTAGCAAGGGATTCCGAAGGTGTATTATAAGGCGATTAGTTTTGCAGTGAATCTTTAATTCCCCTTGGGACAACAATTACAATAAAAAATTTCAATAGAATTACTATTAGTTAAGTTGAACATCCTAAATCGAGCCATGTATAATACTATTGTATCAAGGGTGAGTCAAAACAACCATTTTAGTGGACCAGATTATACACAATAAACAAGTGGAAATTACTTTTTAATAGTGTCAGTCAAGGTGGGGCCCTCTGTAATATCCCAGTAACCCATTCGAGAGTTGACTTTAAAAAGGACTCACTGTCGAGTTTTGACTTTGTTGGTCTTCAAAACAGGGGGTTATTTGACACTGCAGACAGTGCGCTATAGGCTGCTAAAAGCCAAAGATAACAAGTGGAAGTTAAGATGATTTTGTTGGGGGAAAATTGAAAATTAACGAAGCTTGGGTTCGGCTTACGATGGGATTATTGTCATTTTAATGGGGCGTATGGGCAGGAGGAAGGGGAATTAAGGCGAAAAAAGGAGTAAGCAGAGGGAACAATGGAGGAAACGACATTTTTGTAAAAGTGTCGACCTAATGGGGAGGAGTAAGCTACAAATCTGATTTAGCCATGCTGCTGGATTGTATGATTTTGTTACCCTTCTGCGCAGAAGGGGCGCCACTTTAAGGGGTGAACTTTAGGTAGAATTGCCATCGCTAGGCAAACTGACAAAATCACTATCCACATGTTCCTAAATGCAAACGATTGTTAAAGCTGCTCGGTGTTGCGTACGAAATAATAAAGACATTTTTTTTAGCTTAAAATAAATATACGTGCATTGGTTTAATTTGTCAAATTTGCATAGCCTATGTTGGCTATTTAATTTTTAAACGTGGGTCTTTTAATTGGTTGAAGAGCGACTAGCATCCTTAAAATAAATTCATCTTCAAATGTTTAATTCTAGTGTATACACTGTAGTTGCATGTTTTTATAAAATAAGCTTTGTTATTTTCAGATACGTTAATATGGGAAACAAGTGACGAAACATTATTTTGGAATTTTAAAATTGATTAAATAATATGGAAAATAAGTTTATGCAACGTTATTTTCAGAATTTTTACAAGTATGCTTGATACCAACTATTAATTCACAGGATTTGAATACAATATGCTGTTGTACACACCAGCACCGTATTAAGCACTGTGGGGGCCTCTAGGCTAAAATATGTGGGGGCTGGCTTAAGGGCAGCGTTTTCCCATTTTTTCGAAATACATGCTTAAATTTATTTTATTAAAGGGATTGCGCATATGCCAAACAAAAGAGCAGAACATTTATTGAAAGTTCTTTTTACAATTTTTCTACAATTTTGTGGGGGCAACTATAGGCAGTGCCTAGTTTGCCTATATGGTAAATCCGGCACTGGTACACACTGTATTTTAGTGTTCATTATAAGGGGTACTCGGGTGTTTGACCAGAACTCTTAAGCACCTCGTGTTATGCGCATGCGTGGCACAAGTACTCAATTGTAAAGGTCCTGAAGTATCAAGGAGTGCTAAGATGTCATAGTTCCCCTAATATATTTTTTTCAAATCTATTTGTTCATATCCATTTTTTTGTAGGCCTACATTTGCCTACTTCTGACACGCCTTTTAACATTCCAAGTGGATGAAAATTATCCGAAAGCTCCTTTTGTTTGGTTAGTATGTTTATTTCACGCGCCCAGGGACCACTTAGATCATAATGGCATAGTTGTTTAGCTAATGGAAAAAAGACTTTCTTAAGGGATACAAGCAGATAGATAAATTCAAAGTTTGTATTGAAACCATTGGGAAAATATATGGCTTACAGTGCCACGTATAATGGCTGAAATCGAGGCTAAAAGTCGAATTGCCATATTTCAGCCCTTTGAGCTTTTGGCTTCGCAAAATTCAGCAGTCTTTCTCCACTTACTGAATGGCAGCGTCCGAAAAAACCACGCTTTTTTAGTGACCATGCTAATGGACATCGTGCTGCTTATTGGTATTCCAGCAACGCGAAGCCATTGGATTTTCGTCAGATTTTGCTTCCCCTGGATCTTTTTTTTCTATTTTAGAGCTTTTCTAGAAGGATGTTAGCTTTCAATTTATGGCGCTGTGTGCGTGCCAGTCGCTCGAAAGCGATCTGGTCGGTCCATCTTGACCCAACCGGATCCTTACAAAAATGTCAGGCTTCCTGCAAAAATGGGGGGGTCAACGTGTTTGCGTTTCCGGGATAATTCAATCGGGGCACCCGACTCTTCGCCCCCTTGCTTCCAATCAAATACCTATTTTGCGCCCTCGCCACCCCCCCGCGAACGACTTCCACAATGGCTGTCTTGGTGGGGGCATAAAAGCCTTTCTGGAAGGCATATTTAGCGGTTGATGGGTCTGATAGGATGCCATTGTAGGGCCAACAAAGGACGTAATTTCTCGGCGTTGCCAAGCTCTGGATGAGAGCCTGCGAGTCCACCGCCGCCTTCGACAATTCAATACCGGCAAGATTTAAGCAATGTCGCGTGGTAAATGAGTTTACTAGACAAAAAAAATTGCACGCACACGCTTTGGGCATGAACTGTTGAGAATTGAGGGGTACGAAAAAGTCGTGGGCACCTCAAAAGTGTACTTGGTGATGACTGTTTGGCTTGTTTAGTGAGGACATTAAAGCCAGATGGGGTCAGGTTGGGAAAAAGATGTGAGGTGACATTTTACGTAACGTGTGCCAATTTAGATTGCGTTGTCAGGATACATGCATATATGCATGGGTATGCAGCAACTATCACGTTTCATGCAAGTATCAATGTCACATATGTGATGTCATGTGAAAAATTTGCAGTAACTGACAATATACACATGATTTCCATGCAAAATAACATGTACATCAATATGCAATGAACGCTTAAGCTTTATCGTTACATGTATTTTGAACTTATTTGAAAAACGTCAGGTTGAATTGTACATCACGAGCTAATTCTATCTTGTCTTTTTTCGACAAATTCATGGATTACATGTACAAGTATTTGGTTCTTGTTTGGATAATAAGACTCAACATGTGCATATTTCGGAATGCTGCTTTCTATTAGGGGTACTCAAACGGACGCCAAAGATTTCGTACATGTACTCAGATTGCCTCTCTGTTGTGACATAAAACAATGTCGACTTTGCGAATTCTAATTGATTGGAATTTAATTAATGACCAATTCCAAAGTCAACATTTTTTGAGGTCTCAGAGAGGCAATCGTAGATAGGCTATCGTAGCACATGTGCGAAATTTGTGGGGTCTGTTTGAGTACCCCTAATTAGACAAATTTAGCGAAGGAGGCTTGTTTACGCGTCCAATACAACACAATAGAAGGGCTCCTGATATGTCGTGTTGAAAAACGCGTATACCTGACCATATTTTTTGTTCTAGAATCCCAACCAGTATAACCCTATAGTGAAAAATATTATTGTATGAACCCCATATCTAATGGAATTATGGAACATATCATTTTTATATCCATTAAATCATGTTAAGTAAATTTTTATTAGAGGAGTCTCATAATAAACTCATAAAATGTTATATTATTACGGGAGTCTTGCCATAGAGTTTCATATATAAAATCTCCTTGACTTTGGAGTTTCGTTAATTCCCTTTGGATGTCTCATATATTCTCACAAGTCTCATTGGTCTCATAAGAAAGTTCCATAATCTCATATACACACTAAAAACGTTGGATTAAAATTCAACCCAATATTAAGTGCTATTTGTAAATCCCAACATTGGGTTAACATTGAGTTGAATTTAAATGTAAATGTGAGGTTTGTGTTATTTAAATATAAAGTTACCCAATTATAAGTTGATTATAAATAACACAAACCTCACATTTACCAAACTCTGGGCATATTTTAGCCAAAACCTGGGTTAATAACTAGGACCCAACATTGGGTAGATTTAACCCAGCATTTGGTTGTTACACTTAAATTCAACCCAATGTTAACCCAATGTTGGTATGTCCAGATAGCACTCAATTTGGGTTGAATTTTAACCCAATGTTTTTACTGTGTGTATATTTTTAGTGTGTAGATTTTCTCAATGAGACATAATGAGATTTTTCACTATAGGGAAAGCTGTGCAAATGACACCTGAACATAAGGCACATGAAATCTTCTAAAACTGCAAACAAATTTAAAGATCAGTAGGATCGTGGCATTTGTTCCTCCACGAAAAACTGCAACTTCACCCAAGGTGTGCTGAGGTGCGAATCCAAAAATGGCGTCGCGTTGAGTTTCCTAACATGACTCGATGCGGAATGTTCGGGTGGGTCTCTTTAAATGTGTGATTTGTCGTGGAGGAGGGGAGGTGTTTGCCCACTCAGGAATCGTTTTCCACTTGTGAAAGTGCGGCGGTGATAACGCCGGTTCTCGTGGGACGGCCATTTTGCGACGTAAAAGAGTGAATCATGGGGGATGATAGAGGCGATAGGAGGGAGCGAGCTAAAACGTGATACCTCCACGCTGCCCCGCGTAATGCCGAGGCCGGACCCCAAGGGACCGAAGGACAAGTCACTCAGCTCTGAAAGTGCTCCATTTTGCTTCTTCTTTAATATTTCATGAAGCCTGTGCTCACGTGAGGCCTACGAAAATCACCTTCTTTCTGCTCGTTTGCTTGGCTCGGTGAACATGCTTTTTTTTTCTCTTTTTTCTCCTCTTCTTTCGATACTTCATATCTTAAGGTGGACTTAATGCTTGTAGGGGCCTATCTATATGATGTTTAATATTTCGTGTTTAACTCGTGCTGCAAATAAGTCTACTGCATTATAGGCTATATGAGGCCTTCCCCAGTTGTTAATCAACAAAAGAGGGATTGAGCACGCCTCCTTTAATGCTCCCTTAATGCTAACCACATTGACAGCACTGTATGTTATTCCAATGCGTTTTCGTTAAGGTAAATCAGTTGACGGAGCATTAAGGGAGACGTGCTCAATCCCTCTATAATTTGAATAAAAATGACATTTCTTGATGAAGAAAACAAGGTTGATGTAAGATAATGTTGAGAGTAGAGTTGCAATACGAAGAAAATCGGAGAAACCAACGTATTGAAGTTCAACCGAGGTATATGTAAAAAATATTAGACTAAAAAGGCATTTAGAAAATTTTTTAAGAATAAAAATTTATAACAGTATAAAATCAAGAGACATAGTCTCGAGTCAGTCAATTACAGAAAAAAAAATTTTCTAAATGCTTTTTTAGTCTAATGTTTTTTACATATACCTCGGTTGAATTTCAATACGTTGGTTTCTCCGATTTTCTTCGTATTGCAACTCTACTCTCAACAAAAACGACATTGTATATACAGTGAAACCTGTCAGATTGAACATCTCCCTAACTTGAACACTTTTGGCTGGTCCCGGACAGCTTCCATAGAAATAACATAAGGACAGACCTCGATACAATGAACGCTTTTTTAGTCCCCAGGATGGGTCCAACCTCTCTACATAATACACTTGACCAGTCTTCATCTGATAAGGATATTGTTTGTGATTTATATCTTACCATAATTTCTTCAAAAAGTGCTTACTCATAATTATGAACATTTTGACAATGATTTAATTGTACAGTGTACATGCATGTGATGATAATCAGGGTGTGTGGGTCAGCCAGAATATATATCGTTAAAAGTGATGATTCCGATGGAGAGATTGAGGACCCTCACATAGAAGAATCACCAGTCAGTGCAATTCAAGTGTTGGAGTATCTGGACGTTATACAGCTGTACATGTTGCAAAAACATCCAGAACTGCACCAATAACTGATGATAAACACACAGAAAGATCGAAAATGCGATCATCAATGATCGAAACTAAAAACAACAGTCTATTACAGATTTCTTTAAAAAAACCTAAAATAATAATTTATGTACATGCACTGAAAGGATTTTGTGCATAATGTTATACATGTACATGTGTATTCAATTGTATACATGTTCATGTGTATTCAATCGTATACATGTTCATGTGTATTCAATATGTATTCAATTGTATACATGTACATGTGTATTCAATTGTATACATGTTCGTGTGTATTCAATTGTATATACATGTTCGTGTGTATTCAATTGTATACATGTTCATGTGTATTCAATTGTATACATGTTCATGTGTATTCAATTGTATACATGTTCATGTGTATTCAATTGTATACATGTTC
>JAQGCC010001321.1:0-24645 GCA_034698905.1 Xestoiulus laeticollis | reverse complement strand
CGGGGCATAGCTAATCTGGTATGGAACGCCGAAACAGACTATTGCATGGCGGTGAATTAACAGATAAGCACCAAGTTTACTTTAAGAGACATATTTCAATGTCTCCTGTACCCATAGAGCAAGGTGCCTATTGGAAAGGGTTCCTATTATCGGCTTACTTCGTGTCGAACGTCGGCTTACTACAAGAGTCGGTTTAATCGCCATTCAGCTGACTGGAAATCTTGTACATTTTATAGAAAATTATTTATTATTTATTATATATTAAAACCATCATGATCAAATTTTTAGAAAATGTTAAATTAGGAATGATCGAACCTCGGTCTCTGATGTACGCTGAGCGTTCTAGAAGATCTCATTCTCTTGAATTAAGCAAACATCGTGATGTGGAGAGGGTTCATAGTGGAGGAGTGAATGCTATAGATATAGAAAAAATTGAAGGTCGATAGTAAGTAAAAATAATGTTCAAAGTTGTATAAACAGACAGTAAATATAGTGAGACGTTTATATCAATTTATTTTTCACTTACAGTGTGCTGTCAGGTGGATCCAATGGTGCCCTTTACATCCATGATACTGATAATATGACAGGACAACCCCAGTATACATGTCGTGCAGTATGCAAAATAGACAGGTGATGGCTCTATCAAAAATACCCCACTTATTTTATGACCCTAACTGACCTTTTTTTAACTGAATTACTGGACAAGATTTCGTACTAATCAGTTATGGTCAAAACTTTGCTAAAATATTTAGAAAGTCGAGGTTCTCACATCAGCATAGCGTGGAGACAGTCCAGTGGTATCCTTTTGATACCGGGCTTTTTACGAGTAGTGGGATGGATCGGCAGCTTACGGTGTGGGATACGAATACGCTGAAACCGGCCGATAACTTTTCTCTCGAGGGCCGAATTTATCAACATCATATGTCCCCAGTTGCCACCAAACACTGCCTTATTGCAGGTTAGATATGCTCCTTGATTTAATTCACCAAGAATTCGTATCGTCGCGTAACCGCATCTGTTACCTTTTGCGTTTCAGTTGGAAGTTCATCTTCGCAAGTCGTGCTTGTGGATTTAAAATCCGGTTCCGCGACCCACGAATTACGTGGGCATAATCGCACCGTTCTAACGGTGCAGTGGTCCACAAGGAATGAACACCTGCTCGCTTCCGGAAGCTGCGATAACCGCATACTTCTTTGGGACGTCCGTTCTGCCAAAGGATTTCTGCAGAGTTTGGATCAGCACAATGGCGCAGCAGATTCTAGCACGGAACAACTGCTGACGGCTCACACGGGGCACGTGAACGGATTGTGTTTTACCCAGGATGGCTTGTTTTTAGTCTCTTTCGGCACGGACAACAGATTACGATTGTGGAATGCCCTCACGGGGCAAAAGGAAATAATTAATTATGGTAAAATACCTAACGAAAGCAAAAGAACGATACGTTTCGATGTTTCCAACAACTCCATACCAGATTTGGTATACGTGCCTTCCGAGGGTAACATCCTGGTCTACGATTTGCATTCGGGATTCAAAGTGAGAACGCTTTTAGGACACTATAATTCCGTCAACTGCTGTACATTCCATCCATTTCATCAGGAGCTTTACAGTGGCGCTAACGATAGAAATTTATTAATATGGACACCCGATTCTGAACAAACTAGAGCTTACGATGAACATTTACGACTTAAATCTCAGGAATCGGCTAGGTCATCTACCGCACCGCATAATGTTACTGCAGATGCATGGAGCAGCGATGAAGATTAATTTTTTAATCGAAAGAAATAATTATTTTATTAAATGTAACCGATGAGTAAATATCTTTTGTTTTAATTAAAAAAGCACCATTACACTTTTGACAAAATAAAAAAATGACCGTTTATGTAAGATAATGTTTAAAAAAAGTTAAACATGTGCAATTTTATCCGAGAGAAATCTACACGTTCGATTGCCCTCATCGTTCAAATTTGACCCAGTCAACTTATTTTTGAATCTCAAATGCAGGTGTACACATTAGGTAAGACAAGTAACATCACCCTGTACCAAATTTCATGTTGCACATTAATCTTTCAGATGTCGTCAAAGCATATTAGGGGTGTGCACGTAGCGAATCTTGTCTCTTTTGTCCGAATTACAATAATGTTACGAAATTTCAGAGGTGAAAGGTTAACACGACAGGACTCATTATGGCAGCAGGAATGTTCCGAATGTCCATCAATGTTGGCCCAAGCTTAAGTCAACTAATCAAAAACTTTTTTATCGTGGATAAGATTTTGAACGTGATCACCCCAAGCGTTATTCAACGGAAAGGCCGTATCTTTAAAAATCTGGCACTTTGCCCCCTGCCACATGGCATACTACATGCTGAATGCAGGGTAAAGAATTGAATTGAATTGAAAGCAATTAAAATATGTTCATCGGTAGTGCACCGATTATAAATAAGACGGTAGCCTCCTACGGCCTACCTTAGGGTTGTTTATACGTCTAAGCATTCCGCATCCTTATCCTGATCCTGATCTTTTTCTCCATCATAAAATTCGTTTGCCGGTTCGATCCTATTTGTAAAAACAAGAGTGTTTTAGCCCTTGTAAATAAAACATAAATAATAAGACGCTGGTAGGTAGCAATACCTGCTGTCAATATCATTTTGGTGATTTCTGACATCGGGATCTTGTTCTTCTATGTTATCCAAGTTAAGAATGTCGGGTGGAACGTCTTGCATTTGCACGCTAGGTGAATGATCGAGGCACTTGAGGTTCTCGCTTACGGATTTAATAATGGCTTCCATGTACTATTAAACAAATGAAGGAAATTCTTAAAACTATAACAAGGATATTGTCTTATACATTACGAGATTAAAAAAGCATTAATACTTGTTTGGTGTTTGCATTTTCTTGTCTTTTGATAACTTCTGGATGTAAGCTAAAATCTGGTCCAAAATATTCAAAATATTCTGAAAGAAGTAATATAAACATTAAAATGTTGTACCGGAAGTAGTAATTTCAAAAGGAGAGTTGACACTTACCGCCATAAGGAATTTCATTACTGATTTGTTCGTCGACTAATAAAGATGTTTCGTACGTCCAACAGCGAGCTACGTTACGAACGGTGTAACCGCCACCTCCTAAAACTAGTAACGGCAGATTGAGATCCTTGACAAATTTCACACATTCTCTGTAATGTAAACAAACATTTTCTTCATTTAATTTTCATGTAATTTCAAGTTTCAAGTTGAGATGGAGTTAGTGCCTTTTACCGCTCTAAGAATGTGCAAGCAAATTTTCCAGTAACATATAATTTAACTTTTATGTTTTGAGGTGATGGTTTGTCTATACAAAAATTTTTTGACAATTTTAAATTTATCAGGTTATTTTTTAAATTTTTTTGGATAAATAACGCGAGTACAGCTAGCAAAACCTGGACATTTTAAACATTTTAATATTGAAATTATAACTATACAACGAGAAGAGAATTGCTGCACTTTATTGCGGTATAAACGACACCAAAGTTTCTTACTCAGCTAATTTGCAATTTTTACCAACAGAATGCATTTTATCGGACATCAGGTGGAGAAAAATTATTAAATGTTGAGTTCACAAATAATTATTCTTCCCCGCAAAAATGTCTTTAAATTCCCAAGTTTGCAAACATTCAAAATAACAATAGTTGTTGGCTTTAGAATGTTAATAACTTCTTACCCATGTCCTTTAATACTAAGATTAAAACACCCTAATCGATCAGCTGCTAATGAATCTGCTCCGCACTGTCAAAAATAAAAATCCAGAATAATATTAAGAATAAAAACAAGAATAAATCTTTTAATATTCATGAAAACACAAAAATGCAAACGCCGCCAATTTCGTTAGCAATTTGATTTATAAGTTATAAGAATGTTTTTTTAAAAACAAAATAAAAGTATCAAAAAGGGATAAATTATCTATAATTTACAAATGTTTTTAATAACAAATTTTTTTTTAAATGGCCACGATTATGTCTCGCGTTTGCATTTTAGTGTCTGCAGTGGGTGTGAATGAGCCTTAATACCTGTAAAACAATACATGTCGGTTGATAAAACTGTATCACTTGTTGAATGACAGGTTTAAATACTTGAAAATAACCTGTAAAATAAATTTTATTTTACAAAAGCTCTTAGAAAATAATTAATTTATTGCATATAAAGCAAAGCAGACTCACTTTGATCATCAATGCCTTCTTTTAAAGGTACATTGACGGAATAATATCGACCACTTTCCGCTCCAATTTCATACATGTCGCCTGTGCCTGGGAAAAAATAGTTTCCATACTTATGGAAAGACACCGTCATGACACGGTCGGTGAGGTAGAATGCTTCTTGAACACCATCTCCGTGATGTACGTCCACATCGATATACAACACTCTGGGATGATACCTAAAATTTCATATCAAGAATATGTATTAACAATTGCAGCTATAACACCGGTAAATTAGTCTTCAACAAAAGAAGGACATACTTTAAGAGCTCCAAAATGGCAATAACTATGTCGTTTACATAGCAAAAGCCAGATGCCTCAAATTTTTTTGCATGATGTAATCCTCCAGACCAATTGATGGCAATGTCACAGCACTATAACACATTAATAACATTTAATAATTTTCCAAACAGATAAGTAGAATCACTGAAACGGTTTCCATTGAGATTACATTATTATTAATTTTCACAGCTCCTTCCAAGGAAGCGCCAGTGTACATTGCACAAAAGTCGAAAAGACCATCGAAAACAGGGCTGAAATGGAAATAAATGTTAAGAAATGAAATATTTAAATCAGGATTATAATGAAATACAGCGAAACCTTTGAATAGCACAAACGACTGGGACGAAAAGTGGTGCTTTTTTGAGAGATGCACATGTTGTTGTACATGTTATACATGTAAAATCGATCCGAGCAGACTGTTAGTTGTCGTTATTTCGAGGTTCACTATTCACAGATTCCACTGTATCGATTTAATATGGAAAACGGCTTACCAATCATCCCCAACATTGAATTGACCGAGGCATTTGGTGAAGTTTTGGACATTTTGGGGAGTAACTCTTTGTAAGAAATCAATGTAATCTTCTGAATGAAAGCGGCACATGTCATGAGCACTGGCACGGTACGGGCGATAAACCTATACAAGTTGTCAAAAACAATTCAATTAAATTCTAAAAAAAATTATTATCTCCTATAGGCCTACTGCATTTCATATCACGGGTACTCAAACGGACTCCAAAAGTTTCGAAAACATTTCTGAAGTTAATTAGCTAATCTCCACTGAAACATATGCGAAAACCTCCTTTCTTATTCACGAAACCCTTAGCAAAAGATCCAACAAATCAGAAGGCGAAATTTTAGGTTTTCACATATGCTTCAGTAAAGATTAACTTTACAGAGTTTACTTATAACTATATAACTTAAGGTAACGTTGCTGTCCTACAGGTTCACAACAGTATATGCAACAGTAGAGTACGTAGTTCGTCCAAGAGTACGTATGGACGGCCTCTAAAAACCTTATAACTTTATACTTTTTCGAAAAACATGAAAAGAAAATTATAGCTACAGCCTTGAATTCACTCTGATGATCCCTTTAATTGCCAAATTAGGGTAAAGTACTTTATTTGCCCTTAAATAATTCAAAGTCATTAGATCACCCTGCATGTGCACACAAATGAAATTAGTTCAGAGCATATATCGTCTACTCACCTGGGTTTTCTTGTATAATCCATAATTTAAAACCAAGCTATGTGTTACCGACAAACGATGAGGTTTCATGGGATGTCCTTGACCTTAATTAAACATTAATTTTGCAACCATTAATTCGATTACATAAAAGATGAAAGTAGGCAAGAAACCAGCAAGTATTTACCATAATGAAAATTCCCCACATCCACATCGTAAAAATACGCCACCGTATTTTTCATCTTTGTTAATTTGTTGTTCCAAACGTTGAAACACTCTTAATTTAAGCTTTATTAAACTTTCTCGTAATTTTGAAAATGTAAAATCATTTTGACAAAAAAGTCGGAACTTGACGTATCCCAGAATCGGCTGCTGTGCTTGTCAAGCGAATCACCATTTAGAGCAACCCATAAAACCGGGTATAGGGAAAAGGTGATACCGGGATTACCGGCTACAGCGACAGAACACGTGTCTACTTGTGCACGTGCTATACTCTGTTATTTAGTTAATTTGTTGTTAAAAACATTAAAATTCTATAAAATGCCATCATCTAGTAGGATTTTTAGCAGCTATCGTGCTTTAGGCTACATCAGCAGCGAAGTACCATTGGTTGTGCGATATATAACCAGCAGACAAGAACATTTAATTGTGACTGCTATTGGAAAATCTATTTTGACTTATGGAGTAAGTTTCAATTAATTTATCACACATTGTATTAATTGGATACATATACTTATAAAGACAATATTTTCAGAGTAAAAGGCTACTTCTACTGACTGTCAGTCAACCATTGGACGATGATATAACGTGTTTGGCAGGAGACAGTCGTCGCATATTTTCAGCAACTAATAATACTATCCAGGCATGGGCTCGAGGAACAGAGGTAGTATTTTACAAGAAATTCTGTTCATTTGGTCATATTAAAAGTTTTGCTATAATTCTCTTATTTATAAATAATAATAATGTGAGATTAAAACTATAGTAGCAACAGATCGATTCTGTAGGCTACTTTGTAAAAGTTTTGAAATATTTCTTTAATTAATTAAAACTATCTCAAGAATAAAAAATCGATTTTACAATAATTTATTTTCACAATTTAATTATTGATGGATTGTCGGATTTAAATAAAAAAACGTGCATTAATATTTAGTTGTGGTATTATATATACCCAGTTATATACCTTAACAAATATTTTGCTTGACAGCTTGTGCACACCTACAATGGACACAAAAGTCCAGTACATCTTCTACTTCCATTTGGTCAGCATCTAATTTCGATAGATACGGAAGGCGTGTTGAACATGTGGGATATTGAAACGGAAGGTGCGATTAGTTATAATTGTCATTACTGAGATTGTTTTTTTTTTAAATGTGTTTTTATGAAAGACTGCTAATTTTTTCTTATAGAGCTTTATCTTGAAATAACATTCAGCAATAAGACTTTTAAAATCACTGCCGTCGTGCATCCAGCTACTTATGTAAATAAAGTACTTTTGGCAAGCGAACAAGGAACTATGGAGCTGTGGAATGTGAAATCAGCAAAATTGATTTACACTTTTAAAAGCTGGAATTCGTCAGTCACCGTTTTAGAACAAGTTCGTATACAGAGCATAAACTAAGACATTAGAACTTGCGTGCTTTAATCAAAGTACATTTTGTTTGTTCCCTTTGTAAATTACGTTTGGTTTCGTCACAGGCCCCTGCTGTTGATGTTGTAGCAGTCGGGCTTCGAGATGGCAGAATAATCCTTCATAATATCAAATTCGACGAGACCATTATGACTTTTACGCAGGAATGGGGGGCAGTTACGTCACTGTCTTTCAGGACTGGTAAATGTGCAATTTAAATTCTGGCTTTTACTTTCATGTTATATCTTCTAAAAAATACAATTCCAGATATGTATGGTGTGCCATATGACTGAATTTTCTTTTTGCACTTATCAGATGGTCAGCCAATGTTAGCATCCAGTAGCTTGCAAGGGCACATAGCTGTTTGGAATCTCGAAGAGAAGCAGCTTCATTCTCAGATCAGAGATGCTCACAAAGGAGGCATAGCCGGAATGAGATTCTTACAAAACGAGCCAATAGTCGTCACCAATTCCGAAGACAATAGTCTTAAGGTACACTTCGAAATAAGTCTAGATGTCACTGGTCAGATTATTCGAACTAACGTTTGTTGAATTTAGATGTGGATCTTTGACGTGTCAGATGGGGGAGGAAGGCTTTTGCGATCCAGAGAAGGACATTCGGAACCACCAACCAAAATAAAATTCTATGACAAGAATGGATCAAACATTTTAAGTGCAGGTATACAAAATGCTCTAAAAAAATAAACATGTAAAACAGTCGCATATCATATTAGTTCTCGGCTTATAAGAAACATAATCGTTAGGTGGTGACAGCACCTTAAGAAGTTTCTCTACCGTGAACGACATGCTCCATAAAAGCCTGGGACAAGCATCTTATAACAGAAAGGCTGCAAAGAGAAATGGTGTGAGGCACGATACAATGAAAATGCCACCAATCATTGACTTTGCTGCCGGTAAGTAACAGTTTTCCAGATTTATGGATGGCAATTTCCGATTTTTCAAACGAATTTTTTTTTCCGTAGAAGAGACTAGAGAGAAAGAGTGGGATAACATTGTCGCATGTCACAGAGACACATCAGCAGTGACCACTTGGAACTATGGCAACACCAAAATGGGGAATCTTAAATTACGCCACATTGAAGAAGGCAAAGCAAAACCAACACCAACGGTAGAAGCTTGAATTAACAGTCATCTCGTTCTCCTTGCTCACAATCATCTTCAAACTAATCGTTCCTGTGATTACAGTGTCTCGCTATTAGCACTTGTGGGAACTTCATCATTGTCGGATTCAAAAGTGGTCACGTCGACAAATTTAACATACAGTCGGGCATTCACAGAGGACAGTACGGCAAAGATAAAGGTAAAAACAAGCAAGTACGAAATCATTCTTTCGCACGTGATTCCAAAAATAATGCTCCTTAAATTGTCATCAGCTCACGACGGATGCGTTTGCGGCGTTGCAACCGATGACCTGAATCAGACAGTCATCACGATCGGAAACGATAAAAGAATACGATTTTGGAAATTCAAATCCACGGAGTTGCTCCATACCATGAAAACCGAAACCAACGTTCAGCGGTGTTTTCTACACAGAGAAAGGTTTGTAAGCACACTGCATATGATTTTGCTATCAAAAAACACCGAATGCATCGCTTTTAATTCTATACTTTTAGCGGATTATTGGCAATGTCTTTGCAAGACTTCACGCTTAGGTTATTGGATATCGATACGAAAAGAATTGTGCGGCAGTTTGATGGACATACCGGCAACATCACCGATTTTGTAAGCTACTCATCAATCTTAAAAAAGAATATCTGTTCAGATTATCAATTATAATGGAGTGCTTCTTCTCATTGCAGGTGTTCAATAACGATGCTAGGTGGTTGATTTCTACATCGACAGATTGCACGATTCGTACGTGGGATATTCCAGCTGGAAGGTACGAACAACTACAACTTTTCGTATCGCTGCAGCATCGTTTGCCATAAGGTTTCCTAAATATTTCAATTTTTTACTCTTTAAGAATGATCGATTGCTTTCTTGTCGATGAAGTGTGCACCAGCTTGAGCTTTTCACCAACTGGTGAATATTTGGCCACGATTCACGTGGACAATTTAGGAATTTACCTCTGGGTGAATCGCACCTTATATGCGCACATCTCGTTAAGTCCACTACCTAGCGATTTCGAACCCCAGCTTGCACCGTTACCGGGCATCGGAACGGATAAAGGAAACGACAATGAAGAGGAAAACGAAGATATTTCCGATGACCTCGTTTTTAAATCCCCGGAACAAATTTCGAACGAGCTAGTCACCCTTTCACTATTACCAGACTCGCGTTGGAAAAACCTTCTCTCATTAGACATAATAAAGGTAACGACAAAAAACAAATTACATGTACTAGTTTAGTGTATGTGTGTGTGTGGCACTTGCTACTCGAGTATTAAGTTTCATGTTGTTGATTTAATAGAAAAGAAACAAGCCAAAGGAACCACCGAAAGCCCCAAAAGCTGCGCCATTTTTTCTGCCCACCGTTTCTGGATTAGAATTCAAATTTGATTTGCTAAGCGAAGACATGTCCTCGAAAACTGTAAGTAGCGTTACCGAACCAATCGAATATGGTTTCAAACTGCATGATTTTAGCGTTTTAAGCTTATCGAACTTTCTCAATTCAGAATTTACAACTTATCATACGGTACTCTTTTTTTTACTTTTTAGCCGGGTTCTCGGATATTAAGCTCAGGAGCTTTCCAGACAAGAACAGAATTCACAAAACAATTGGAAGACGCACACGATCAAGACGGGTGTAAGTATTGTGCATTGTATAAAATTGGTGATTTACCTTAATCGAGTTTGTCCTAGAGAAAGCGCGTCAATGTCCATTGCAGATTTGAAAGCCATGGAAATTTTAAAAGCTCTTGGTCCATCAGCAATTGAAGTCGAAATCCATTCCCTGTCGTCAGATGGTGGAGGCTCTTCCTTGCTTCTACTGAATTTCATGAAAATGATTAATCACGTCATGTCAACAAATCGTGATTTTGAAGTGGCACAAGCATACCTTGGACTGTTCCTTAAGGCTAGTTGATTTGACGATCCTACTTCGTATATTACAACTTACGTGCTAATCGAGCAATTTATTTCAGATTTACTGCAATGAGGTTGCTACAGAGTCTACACTTCGAGACTTTGCCCAGGCATTATTAAATAACCAGATTTCCACGTGGGAAAGGATACAGGGAATGTTCAACCAATGCCAGTGCGTGGTTTCCTTCCTGAAAAATGCTCCATTGTAAATGTTTTAAAATGAAGACTTGATTAAATTTTTCCATTCTTCTCAATCGAAACTGTCATCCGACTCTGCAAGATTTATTGTATTTCCATTCAGACCTCGGGTTGTGCTTTCTTGATAGACTTTACTTTGATATGTTTTACCAAACTAAAAAGAAAAATTATACATGTATTTATGAAATGTTTCATTAGTCACTAGACATGTCAAAGGTCGTCAATTTACAAAGCATACCACATTTTTTATTTCAGTAGATGCTCACGATACTATCTTAGCGTTTTTTTATCCTAATTGCAATAACTTATGTTACGGAATTTCAGAGGTGAAAGGTTAATACAACACGACTAATGTCCTGAATGTCATTTTATATTTTGCCCTGATTGAGTCCAAACGTGGCATGGCACATCAAAGGTGATCGTAGCATTCATTTCGCATCAGCCAAACTAGAAATGTTAAACCTTCGAGATTCCGTAACAAACAATTTATTGGAATTTGGTTAAAAAAAACACCGATAAGATAGAATCATTGAACGCACCTATTATATTTGATGTAAAACATTGGCCTGTATTTCGCCATTATCTTTTTTCAATTTTTGTGTTAACATTTACTCGTATAAGGTCCCTACTCTGACTTTAATTACGTTTTTAATGGCAAAGTTATTTATTAAATTAATAATTAATAATATTGCTTCACGCGATGTTCGATATAATATGAATTAAATGTACTATCGTTAGAATTAGCTAATTAGCGGATTAGATAACTTTCTCGTTGAATGCAATACCGACGTTGCGGCAAATCTCGAAAGTTAAGTTAAAATTTCAATATTAAAATACATGTAGCTTGAATCCCTGCATATTTGCCTTATAATACGGAAATAATAATTTGTAGTTGTGCATAATAAACTCCACTCATGTTTTGAAGGGTAAAAATTTGCAAAAAAAAAAAAAAAAATTTGGGCTCTTACACGAGTAAATACAGTATTTAAGAGGGTTTCATACCAGAATAAGCCTTTTTTGTATATTATTTTTTAAATTAATTTTGGTAACTGTAGGAAGATATCAAATGTACGATGACAAATGTAAATAATCTATTATTTGTTTAAATTGTTCGTTTATGTATATAATTATTACATTTAATGGAAATATGTCCGTAAAGTTTATAAATGTAGAGTGTATGGTAAACTTTACAGACATTTCCATGAAATGCAATATACATATATTTAAACAAAAAATTCAAACAAATAATAGAATGTCCTCTCTAGGTCCTCTTACATTCCATTTGTTACAAACAGTTTCCAAAATTAAATTAAAAAATAATTAAAAAAAAAGAGGCTTATTCTGGGTATGCAACCCTCTAAACACATTTGAGCTGTTCACCACATCAGCATCAGGAAATTCGACTGACAACGTCTCTTTCATACATTCAGAATATTAATATAAATGCACAATTAAAATGTTTTACTTGCCAACAAGTGCTGCACATTATCTGGTACAATCCAAGGACTCAGTGTTTCACTACTGGAGGTATCACTAGCCGTAAAGTCTGGCGATTGTGGAATCGATTTTGGAAAATGAATACGTTCTTCCAATTGGTCTTGGGTCCTTACAATGTTGGTTGCTTGACTTTTTTCTTTTAATCGTTGTGGCTGAAGTGCCTGAAGCCGCTCTATATAAGTAGTTGGCGTCACTCTGGCCCTGAAATTTTTCGGTGAATTGGGACACGAAACGAATTTTGTGGGAATGATTTGCTTTCGGGCAGGTGATGCAGGCAACGAATGAGGACTAGCTTTGGATTTTCCTTTCACCGGTCTCAATCCACGTGACAAAACATAAGTTGCCGAATTATCGTCTTTGGAATCTCGCTTTTCATTAAGTGCACTCTGGACCGAAATGCTACGAAGTTTGTTGACTATCGGTTTAGACCGCCTAAGCTGAACTGTTTTGCGGATTAGTGGGGCTTCATCTTGAACTAATTCCTGCATCAGTCTAATGGCTTCGCTCTTCCGTGCTTCATAATGTTCGTGGTACATCTGCCGTTGACGTTTCTTCCGCTGGTCTTGTGTTGCAACAATATTTAACTTTACGGCTGGACTGCCGAAAACTAACTGTTCTTCTTTGCTCTCCTTGAAAATTGTGAACGTTTTCCGCTGCAAATCATTTCGAGATTTCATTCTAGCTAATAATTCTTCACTAACACCAGATTCTCCGATAGGCTTTTTCTGAAAATAGGATTCGACGGGCAGGTTTTTAACGGATGTTGGTGCTAGTGGTTCATCTTCCACATCCTGGTTTAGTAATCCTTCATTTTTAAGTCGAGCCAATCTTTCTCTCATCTTTTAACAATAAATAAACTATTAGATGTATATAAAGGTTTAAGTGGGTTGCATACCAGACTAAGACTTTTATTTCTAAATTATTTTGGAAACTGTTAGGAACAAATGGAATGTACGAGGACCTAGCATCAGTATTCTATTCTTTGTTTAAATTTTTTGTTTACGTATATTTATATTCTATTTCATGAAAATATGTCTGTAAAGTTTATAATTGTAGAATCTCTGGCAAACTTTATGGGAATATTTCCAGAAATGGAAATATTTAAATTTGTTGATACATAATCAACAAATTTAAACTAATAATAGTATATTTATGCTTGGTCCTCGTACATTTCATTTGTTCCTATCAGTTACCAAAATTAAATAAAAAAATAATTTAGAAAAAAGGCTTAGTCTGGTATGCAACCCTCGCAAAGTAGAGAAAAATAGCACATGCATACGTACCTTTTTCAAATCGATCACATTAGCATGCTTATCTTCGGTTTCCTCGGCTGCATCTCGAGTTTTCACTTCCGGTACATTCTGTACGTCTTCTGTACCTGAAATGATGAAATGAAAATCATCAGGGTCAGTCAACGTGCTTTAATCTTTTTTCCCTGACGTTTTTAGACAACGTTATAAAATTATTACCATTGTAGGGATGAAAGCTTTGCATTTCTTCCCTGTCGGCGGGTTCTTCGGTTTGCGTGGCCTGAGCTACCGTTTGCTCGATTGCATTTTGCAGCCGTTTCCCGTTAATGCCATCTTTTGGAATCTCGTCTTGGAGAGACGTATTAGTGCCAACGGAAGCCGAACTTCTAGGAACATCCGTCATGGTAGATATATGCTGCAATTGTTGATTATCGGTTAATGTTGAGATGTGCTTCATCGGAATGTTAAGCGGATTCGACGTCTGCGTAAACTGGCCTTTCAGTTTTTTTGTTTGAACGACTTGAGAAGAAATAATAGAGTTGTTTGGCTTCAAGACTCTAGAACTCGTAGTGAAATCTTCTCTTTCAGCAACCGTTTGCACACCCTGAGAATGAGTTACCAATTTATTTGCTACCAAGGAACTTCGAGGTTCCATAGGACGATCATCCGGACTGATTTTCTGCTGACGCAAAGGTGTCGGCAGTAACTTTGTTGATGATGTCTCGAGTTGCAATAAAGGTGGCACAGTATATCTTTGGCATTTTTTATTTTTGGAAGTATTCCCATAGCTTTGCAACTTTGACTGTAGATGCTGTATTTCATCATGTGAAAGCATTTTAGGCAGTGGCTGTGCTTTTGATTGCAGGGAAACATGTTTAACTAAACTGCGTTCAGGATCTAATCGCAATAGCGCAGGAATTCGCGGCAAGTTGCTATCGAGGTTTGCGGTGCTACTTTTTGTTGCGGGATGTGGTATACTGCCAACGGCACATAGTTCTTTTTCTGCAGGAAGCCGGAGCAAACGGATTTTCGTATAATCCGGCATCACATTCTCCCCCAAATCCACCTTTTCCACCGGGACGCTTTTCCTATCAGAAATCGAGCGTTCGGATTTGACGTGCCCTTTGGCGTTTTCTCGTTTTCCTGCCGGCACAGTAAATTTCCTTTGAGATGAACAGCCGTCTGATACCGAAGTAGTGGTGTTTAGCGAACATGCATCATTCTGAGTATCATCGCAGACCGAGGACTGATCACCTTCTGCAATACGCTCATTGTTCTGAATAGGTGTTTCTAGCAGCAATTTATCGTTGACTTGAATACAGGTATCGACAAGGCGGGATCCCCAGATCAGACTATCTCCACAAGCAAAATCTTGCGTAGGTACGGCAAGTGGCTCTGGAGTTCGGAAGCTGTTGCTTGACACCAGGTTTGGTAGATTTGTAATGGCCGAGGATGAAATCGGCTCGTCCAAGGTTTCTTGAGGATTGTTCCGCGGAGTTGAAGAAACGGTCGATTTGGTGCTTTGCATCCCTTTTAGTACGGAAGATAATTCTGGAAATTGACCACTGTTCGTCCACCTCGATGTTGTGACTGATGTGATGTCATCATCTACTTCAGAAGTTAAATGAAAATCTGATGCCAAACTGGAAAGGCTGTTATCTGACGTCAAAGTCCTCGTTCCGCATTGCCTTCCTTTCAAAGTTTCCGACAAATTCGGTTGTTGCATAACATCTTCAGTTCTACTCGAAACTGCATTTTTGCATCGTCTGACCAAGTCTGGAGAACTACCGTCGACGATAAACTGCTTCCGAAGCTTTTTGCTTTTAGCAGAATTTTTGTAATTTGTCGCTGGAGTAGACGTTAAAAATCCCTTCTCGGCACATTTTTTGCGGACGGGTAGCTGTTTTTGTTTTGAAGATATATTTGCCGCTTGTTGGATGGCAACTACGAGCTGATTAAACGTAACATGGGCTTTCATTCTTGGTTTTATATCTATGCATTCCTCGACGAGATTTCCCATAAAATCTTCCCGTTTCGTCCACTTGACTAGCCAAGATAAAACTTCCAGCATTAGTTGGTGACTAGGAGATTTCTTCCCCGTTTGATCATAGTCAATGGCATCGCACAGCGATAATAAACTTGAACATTTCGGTAAACTTGAGGTAGTATCTTTGGATTTCTTTCTAATGCCAGCGTTGTCAAGATTTGAAAGACTTTTGACGCGGCCGGTCAAAGAACGAGACGAAATGTTCACCGCATTCTTTTTATTTAGTTCCGAGAGGCTCAAGCTGCGAAACAGATGAGGTTTTTTGCAATTCGCCTTGGTGTCCGCACTTGTCGTAGGCAGTGACTGTAACTTAATTTCTTTCAACGTCTCCGCATCCACAAAAATTTCGTGTATTGCATTCCTTTTCCGATTCCTCTCGCGTAAGCTGCCTTTATCGGTTTGTAACGGTCGCACCAAATATTGCTGCTGTAAATTGTCTTTGAACACATTTAAAATTGGAATTTCTGCTTGAGTTGCATCGCTCTTAAGATTGTCTTTAAAAATGCCCACGTCGAACATTAATCCGAGGAATGCGAAGTAATCCTTTTCGACTTCAAAAACCCGGGCTTTAAAGGCGTGCTCGGTTTGGCGATTGGCAAACACGTTTTTGTCAAAATCCCCAATGATGTTTTTTAACTGGTCGTACGAGCTCTTCACACCATCGCACTGACTCAAATGAATGACCGATAATGTTTTCGTGGCCCTCGGTTGTCTACGATTACTCGGAACCTTTATTACGGTGCCCCGCCACACATTCAACAGACTGCTGATTCTGTAATCCAATTCCGTAGGGATTTGCGACATGTCCGGGAAGCACTGCGCTAAAATCAAACTGGAGCGTCTATCTCGAGGTGCTTCCAAAAGTACCGAAGTTATCAAATGATACACGTCGAGACTCCAGCCTACAGTCTCCGCAAATGGAATCAAGTGAACTGCCCACTGCAAGGTGTTTAAGCAAAATTTAGCAGGCATGGAACCGATTTTTACAAGCTGTTGCCAAAATTTACGTAGATTCATGTTCATCTTGTCCCGGACGTGAAGAAGCCAACACACCGTGCAGAAATCGCGAAAGTGCAGTGCTAACGAATCGAGTTTTTGCTTCTGCTCGGGACGCAGATGTTGATACTCGCCCAATTTTTCTTTGAGGTTTAAAAACAAATCCAGTAATGGCCAGTCGTCGTATGACAATTCTTTTACCTGGGCTACCCGATTTGCCAAGCTGGACAAGTTAGACAAGTAAATCTCCACTAAATGGACAGTGCACTGCATAGTTTGAAGTAAGACTATAAAAAGCTGTACGTGACGAGCAATTTGACACCTCAAATTTTCTTCCACGGATTCCGCACACGCGTGGTTTTGTTCGCCGGGCTGCGGACAAAAAGGCGGTGGATGAGGCAAGTAAACATCGGTTGTTACAATGAGAGGCAGTTGCCGCATCAGATTTTGCAGCTCCAGCATGTGGTGTGCCAAAATTGGCGACGCTACGTCGATGTCGCATAAGGCTCCCGCCAAAAAGCAGTTTTGGAACGAGGATGTCATTTGCTGCAACGATTGTTTGATCGCTGGTGGACTAGAACAATGAGATTTCTTTAATCTTAGAAGTTGAGATTCCAGGATTCTTTGAGATGCCAATTTTGATGACTTGGTTTCGGAAGCTATCCGAGAGGCGTAAAACAACACAAAAGCAGTTTTCCAATCTCCCAAACGGTAAACCAGTTCCGCAACCTCTTCGATGTAACCCGAGCTCAGGAATAACGCAATCGTAACATCTGAAGTCCAATGGTATGCAACGCGTTCGATGCTTAAGCCTCGCGTTAGCTTTTCGCGGCAAATTGGAATAATGCGACGATGCGTTTGGATGTTCTGTTGCGTGTGTAGCGAGGGGAAATATCGAGGATGATGGAAGGGGTATATGTGTAGTTGTTTGTCGACAAAATATGCAGCCATGAAGCGGGCGAATGAACGTATCGTTTGACGAATGGCAGGATGTTGTAGACCGCGATCCGCTTGAAGAACATTGTTCCTGGTAAGCAACCAGTAGATTAACGATATGGCATCTTTGAGATGATAACCTCCCAAAAGCGTATATAAAATAGAATGCAGCAAGCGGGCAGACTTTTTGTGCGACTTGTCGTCTGTACCTAAAAAACATAATAACATTAAGGTAATGAACTGCACATCATGTGAAAACTACGCTGTAGTATGCTACGGAGCATTACCTTCGAGGCTAGCTTCCACCTGCACTTTCCACTGCTCGGCAACATTTTCGTATTTAAAAGGATCACAAATTAGAACCTTTTCGACTAGAATGATAAAGATTATATTGCAATTACAACTGAAAATCCTAAGAATTACCATACTTCCTCGTGTAATGGTCCCCCACCCAGACTTGCAAGATTTTTTTACGAAAAAAATAAAGCTATTTATTAAGTCTACATATAATAATTTTGCTACGCTTGATGTCTGATGCAATGGATTCTATCGGTATAGTAATAGCAAATTAGCAGACTAAATGACTGTCGCACATTATATTTTTACCAAAGCGTATAATTTCAATAGTAAAATTAGTGTTTAAAATATATATAGCCTATATATTATATCGTGAATCGCTGGATATTTATCACAATATATTCATTTATAGTGGACGCACTAGCCTAATAAATATTAAAGTGGAGATTTTTGTGTAGTGCTATAAACATGATGTTTTGTAAATAGCCTATGGCCCTATAAGTATACCCTGGTCAAAAGTTTTATGTTATTTTGGCCCATTGGTTCCTATCGTTGAAAATAGGATCATAGAAAATTCAGACCTTTTTATGAATTTCCCCCGCGGCGCATAAAAAAACAAAGTACTTCTTTTCCGAAGGCCTGCGTTGCTGCCTAACCCACCCTAACCTATCCTAACTTATTCAGTAGGAACCATTTGATACCGAATAAGTTAATTAGGATAGGTTAGGGTGGGTTAGCCAGCGCCGCAGGCTCGGGTGAAATTCCTGAAAAGGCCTGAAAAATCCTATTGTTTTTATTGGTTTGAACTGTTAAGACCAATAGAATCTCTATTGGTTTCTATGGAATTTTTGGCCAGGGTACCCATGCTTCAAAGAGTAAAACTTTGCACAAAAACAAAAGGGGGGGATTTACACATGGGGGCGTAAATACGGTAAAAGATGCAATGATCTCTAGCATTCTCCAACAATGAAATATTTACCTTTTTCCACTTTACGACGCCTTTCATCCATATTCAAATTGATGCCGAGAGTCTGTAATTTTTGTTGTAGCCTCCCGATCAATGTGATGCAGGTGTCATCTCGTTCGGTGAAATTGCCAATCAGTTTCAATGTATTCTTGTATAGTATAATCCAGATGGGTGTGAACCTGCTCTGCAATAAGAATTTATTGCCTCTGCTAATTTTCGACTGTGAACCATGAGCAAAAAATGCATTTTTTACATTATTTTGTAGCGAAAAATGCAACAGCTGATAGGCAGTGGTTCCAAAAACGTTTGAGAAAACCTGTTCGGTAGATCTCAAAAGGTTACAGAGTTGCATTAAATGCAGAGCTTGCAACGGCAATGGCTGTTTACCAACCCATTTTATCAAACAATGGAATATTGAGAAAACGGTGCTCAAAATAACGGGCATTATGCTTTTGTTTAAAGTACAGAAGCGGCACAGATTCATGAAGCTTGCGATGAAGGAGGTTATGCTTTCAATCGATGATTCCGGTTCAATATCTGTTGTATAGGGAACGAATCGCAGGAACTCAGCGCACACTTTCACAGAAAGTTCTGATATTTTCTTCGCCTGCTCTTCCCATTCCACGGTCCAAGTCTCGTTGAATGTAACCAATATGCCCCACACGCTCAAAAGAAAAGAACCGGTTTCTTTCTTCGTATCATTTAAAAGCTGGTGCAACGAAAAGGCTTTAGTTTTGCCATCGGTGGACGAGAAATGACTTCCTATCGCATCTTGCGCTCCAAATGCCAAACTTCCGCTATCGTGGTTTCCAACAGTGCTGTAATGATGCAAAACCTGCTCGGATTTCAAATTGCTTGAGTCGCTCTCCGAAAACGTATCGTTGTCCAACGGCAAAGTGTCGACGCCGATTCCGCTGTAAACCTCGTAATCGCGAACGTGAATTGCCGATTTATGAAGCGTGGATGTGAGAAGCGGGTAGCCTTCGGTCAAATCAAAGGTTGCATTGGCGAGGCGAAGACACTTCCTCATGACGTGTAGATATTTTTCGGTTTGACGAAAGCAGATGTCGATAAACTTGAGAGGATTTGCGAGCGGTTGGGGTAGCTGAAAACAAGTGACCATGTAGCCATCCGAGCACAAGAACGTGGGTAAGCTAGGATGACAGCAGACGGAATATCGCTGTTTCAAGAAATCTTCCGTAGCCGAGCAGGAATTTCGGTTGGTTTCGTTGTGCGGTTTAACAAAGATGAACGGATGAATGTTCAAAGCGAGAGAAACCGGGAGATCCATCGAACAACCACTGGAAGCGATGGATAGAGGTTCGCCCAGCCTCGATACGAGACATATAGAGCCTAGTTGGTTGATGCATACCACGAAAAGGTCATTGTGAGTCCACGTGAGGTCACATATCCATCTGTGATGCCTAAGTCCACTATATTCACAAGGTAGTGCCGCAATAAATAAAACTTTCCCGTGCGGCGACATGAACACAAGTTGATCTCGAGTCGCGGCTTCTTGATTAACCGCAACGGCAAGTATCCTTCCGTCGTGCGACCACCGGATCACGAAAGCACCTTTCTTCGTCACCTGTTTGGCATCCGCAGACAGGCGAGTGTAAGGCAGTGCCATCTTTTGCCAATGGTGAACAGGGAGAGCGTTGTTTGGAAACCACTGTATCACTAAAGTCACGAGCTGGATCGAAGATTCGTTCGAGTAAACAAATGCCAACAAGCAGCACCTTCCAAAAACATTATCCGATACAAATCGAGCGTCCAATGTCATGTCTTTGCTCACTCTCGATCGAAGCGGTGTTACTTCCATGTCTGTGCCACAACGCCACCATGCTTCGCCGTTTTCATCGCTGCCGGTATCGATTGAGCGCTCGAAATCCCTGTTGCACTGATAGAGATAAATTTCTGTTGTTAAAGCGCCAGCAACTACAACTAGTAACAGGTTGCAATCGTCGGATGAAAACAATCTGGGACGCCATTTATAGTTGCTTTGAGAACGGGCTTGCAAATCGACCAATCCGCGAACGGGAGACACAACATCGCTATCCTTGCACCACACAAAGATGTTTCCAGTAGTCAACAATCCCACTAAGTACAATCCTATAGATAAGAATAAACTTCCTAATCTTAAACACATTCTACTTCCATATAAAGAAATATTGATAAAACATCAATCGGGGAAACAGTTGTAAACAAACTGGTGCCTACCATTGCTAGTATATGTCAAACAAACGCAATCTTTGATCAGTGCATGAAGCTTTGAAATCTTTCGTTTGGTTTTACCGGAAGGAAGGTAAAGTAGGCTGATGCGTCTATCTCCAAGAAGTAGAAAATTTTGTTTTTCCTGCAAATTAAACAAAAAGCTGTGACAAAAATTACCCAAACTGGACCAAGCTTTTTAACTATAGCAATGGCTGGGATCCAACTTAATGCTAAAAGATAGGGCCCCAAGAATACTTGTCACAACACCATGTGGTCCACCACAGAACCCACATGTCAGGCCACATATTGTCTCCATGAATTAAATTCTCATATTATCAATTGTATTGTAGGACCTATCTTCTTCATCTGGTTGTTTAGTGGCAAATACAAACTAATTTTGGCAAGCTCTATCATTATTAATTGTCATTACAAAATTCTGGTACATGTAACCGAACATTTTCTACACATAGTGGGAGCTCCACACCCCCAACTATTTTGCATCATATAGGCTATGATAAATTTTGGTTAAGCATGGATAAGCATGGATAAGCATGTGTGACATTTTCCTTTCCATAATAATCCTAGATTCCAAAATTGGGAGCCTATCCATCGAAGTTGCATGTAGAACTACAGTGTACATATATCACTCCAATTCACTTATGAATTTTCAGAGAAATTAATAAGGACAGTGATCTATGGATAAATTCATAAGGATTCATAGGGTAAGAGTTCAAGGATAAATGGGAAGAATAAAATTCCGCAGTTGCCAAAACTGACCTTAAAATGGGGTTACGTAACAAAACCTGCCCTAACCTAAATTCTTGGAATTCTTTTTCAAATGTCAATGGATTGTCCTGGTCAAAATTTGTATTGTTTTTTGGCCCATTAATTTCTATTGTTGACAATAGGATCATAGAAAAATTCTATTGTTTTCTATTGGTTTGAACTGTTTTAATTCATTGTCAAACGATCCAGCCAATACAAATCAATAAAAGGCGATAGAAGCATTATTATGATAGAAACCTAAGAAAAAATAAATTTCTCTTTTGTCTTCTATGAAATTTTTGATCAGGATGTGCACCCTTAGAATGTGCAGTGATCACAATATATAATGCCGAATAAACTGGTCAAGTTTGATAGATTACTCCCTACCCCCACCACAAATATTCACTTTCTTACTAGGTAATGATAGGCCTATACTAGCTGTCAAGTTGTAATGAATAAAAATCAGCTTTTTAACCTTGACCTCTCAGTTATACTGACCTTTCCGATCCATGCCAGTCGTGGCCAAGGCTTTCTTCGTTTTATAGATGTTGATGCCAGTACTTTGAGGACGACGTGCATTTTCAAAGATTTATTTTAAATCGAGCGTTTACATTGGCTTATCACGGAGTAAATATCAGCATCTGCTCATGTTGCTACTCACGCGAAAAACATATTCCAAGAACCGAACTAGCAATTTGACAAAATGACAATGACTCACTCGCATGGATTAACCCGAAAATTAGTTTAATTGTTTCCTCTTCCATTTCCCAACCGCTTCCTAATTGGTAGAGATTATTTTTAATGACCTCCTCGGTTACAAAGAATACTAAATTTGGCATCAACAATATGCAATACCTGTGATGTCACTCTACCGTCTTCAATTTCCCTATGTAGGGTTTTTCCCCGTCTGCATCACTGTCTTCATCTTGAGGCGGTTTATTCAAAAATTCTAGGACACGAGGATAAGCTTTGGTTAAAAAATAAAAAAATTCGATGCATTTTTTATTATAATTTAGCCTATAACTTTTCTTTAGATAGCTAATCTATAATATTATATGATCCAGTTAATACAAAATGGTCAATGGAATCCTAGAAACCAAAAAGACCAATAGAATGGATTTTTAGACCTGCAGGTCTAAATTCAATAAATTCAATAAATGAAATTAGTTTTTTAATGTGCCTTTTAATCTTCGATGCGATATACTAACACGAGCACATTTTTAATTTGGAATAAAAAAATGTCATAATCTATAATATGATCTAAAATTTCATAAAGAACAATAGAGAAATTATATTGGTCTTACTGCAGGTTCCTATCACTTTATTGACCATAATTATATTTATATCGACTAATCATAGAATGTTTTGGCTGGATCATTTGACAATAAATTAAAAAGTTCAAACCAATAGAAAGCAATAGAATATGAACCTATTGTCAACAATAGAAACCAATGAGCCAAAAACAATACAAATTTTGAATGGTTTTTGACTAGGGTACCCTGATCAAAATTGTTAATGTTATTCGGCCTATTGGTTTCTATTGTTGACAATAGGATCATTCTACAATAGGAACTTTTTTAAATTATTGTCAAATGACTCAGCCAATATAATTTAAAAAAAGTCAATAAAATAATAGAAATCAATAAGATCAATCGAATTTCTCTATTATTTACTTGTAATTTTTGACTAGGGTTCCTTTTTATGTGTGGTTTGTTTAGGAAATGCACATGAGGTTAGGTCAGGTCACAATTGAATGCGGAAATGTAGCATATAAAAATACTGTGAAAGTGTGTTGTGATAGAATAGGATATCCGATTAATTAAAATAATCAACTACATGTAATAAATTATTTTTGCAGCAATATTGCGCAAGGTGAGCTGGAATTGTTTTATTACAGCAGATGTGTGTGTTTTTTGTCCTAAAGTTAATTGACGTGCAGCAGCTGAAATTATAATATAAATCAATTTTTATAAACAATGTTAAAAGGAAATAAAAAAATGTTATGGTATAATCATCTTGGGCATGGTGCAAATTAAAACTCCCAAAGTGCTCTATAAAAATTATCACAATGAAACCGATGATCATAATACTCATTTATTCATCAACAGTTCAATTAAAATATATAATATACAACTAACATGTAAAAGGCAGGAGTTGGTGCTCTTATAAGTCATTGCTACTAATAAAACGGTTGAACTCGATGAAGACAATCATATTTATAATCAAAAATTCTTACAATGGTATCGTTTGGCCTCCTTTAAATAACATCAATTAAACCGTTCCAGCATCCAGAGAATATATAAAAAATTAAGGGCGATTAAATGTGCCACGTACATGGAAAATACAACTTATTGAAATGGTGATAAAGCATACGACATTTTGAAAATAAAAAGTGCAACATTTTTCTTTCATACTTCTTAACCTATAACTTTTTAGAATTTCAACTATAACTGCATTTACTAAAATTATAATAGCATAATACAATTTTTTAAAAAAAGCTCGAATACATTACTATTTATATAAGGTTCGTTCACAATGAAATATTTCATCTTTTTAATAAAGACCTACATTTCATAAATCTATCATTTTTAACAAACATAAAATTAAGGCTTATATAACTACTCGTGATGCCATTTTTTCAGGTTTCTTACACTAGTATAGTTTGACATCACGCCTACATGTTTTGAAGCAAAATTCTGCCACTCACCACAGGCGCCATCTAGTGCTGTTTATTATAGGCAGTGCAATGAGACAACATAAAACATTAATTTGTATATCATTAATGAACCTCAAAGTTTGTATACATATATTTCATCAATCAACGTTCTATAACTGTTTCCACTAAATTAGAACAAATAAGAACAGTGCTTCAATATGGTCCTTACCAATTATTAAGTTAATATTCACTAATTCTCGAGCCATAATTTTTATCAAATCTAAAACAAAACTGCATTGTGAACGGACCTATTGTGATTTACCATTTCTGACAATATATTCACAACAACCTGATTTGATTTGTTAAGGGGAAACTAAACACCATGTTTCCTATGGGGAAAGCTCTCAACCAAGTCAGCGACTTGTGTAATTAAAATTTTGGAAAAAGAAAAATTTCTAAAA